>ML977556.1:971301-1144482 GCA_010015725.1 Amniculicola lignicola CBS 123094
TCCTTAAGAGCGTAATAACAGGGACCAGCTATAGAAGTTAGGTTTTAGGTGATTTGAAAAGTACTTTCAATCTATATAGTATATATCTCCTAGTTCCTAAAGATACTAGTTTATCTAGTAATCTATACTAACTTGCAGTGCTATATAAAGGTTACTAAATAGCCCTTTATATATTTAGTTATTTAAGAATATAGCCTGCTTAAATTTAGGTTATCCTTAGTATACTTATATAATAGTGGTATATAGCTATTAGTCTCTAAGGAAGCTTCCTCCTATTGCTCTCTGTATAAGTATAAGTTTATTAATAAGAAACTCTAAGGCCTTATGCAGTATCTTGTCTAGATTCTCCTTTTAGTACTATATAAAGGATATTAATATCTAGTTAGTATAGTACTAAGTCTTATTAATAGTAGTATTAAAGTAGGTATCTAGGGTAGTATATAGAGCCTTCTATATACAGCTAGGACCTATAGTGTATATATAGAATATATATATATAATCTTCAAGAATATTAGGGAAGATATTAGAGTATTATGCCTTATAGATATTAAGATAACAGCATAGCTTAATAAAGATTCAGGTCTTGTTAGCAAGGATATTATACAGTTTACTAGTATAGTTGTTATACTTCTTCTAAGCTTTCTAGAATATAATCATCTTCTTATACAGAAGTCTTTAGTTCTTATATTTAATAATTAGTAGTAGCTGTATTAGACTATAGATGTTTTAGCATAGGGGTATATTATATAGGGATAGAGAGGGTTAATATTAGGGCTACAGCTCTATTAGTATAGAGGGTTATTAGATTAAGGGTTTATATAGTAGGTTTACTAGTAGATTATATAGAGGGGGAGCTAATAGTCTAGTTAGTATCTTAGGTACTATTATCTTAGTTCCTATAGGTCCTTCCTTATATAAGGTTAGTTTAGGTAGTAGCCTAGTAGATAAAACCATTAATAGCGTGCAAGATCCTTAGGGTAGAAGTAGAGTTTCTATAAGATCTCTATTTACTAGACTTTTCAGTTCTATAGCTATTTTATAGTTTATCCTAATTATTCTATATAGTCCTTTATAGTTTATTATATCTCTAAGTTCTTATCCAATTATATAGTTAATGTATTAGAAGTGTTCCACTTCCTATGTATAGAAGTATTCCTCAAAGTTATTAAGGATTTAGTTAGGTAATCCTTTTAATTAATAGATATTAGTAAGAATATACGCAGTGTATATATTAAGGTAGAAGGTTAATAGGTCTATAGTTATATTAATCTAGTTGTTCTAGTATTAAAGGCGTACAGTGCTTCAGAGGGTAGATATTCTAATACTAGTTTCCTCTAATAGGTCCTTATATGAATATAGGAACTTTGCTTCTTCTTTACACAAATCTAATTAGTTCTTATCTAGGATTAGTAAACGTATAGGCTGGCTAGCTTCAGCTGATATAGTATTAGCTAGTTAGTTAGGTTGAGCTATTGTAGCACTAGTGTTAGCGTTAGTACTAGTATTTATTTATTTTAGTTGCTACTAGGTTTATACAGCAGGATTCTCAGGGCGTACAATGTACTATCTTCCTTTGTACGTTCTTAAAGGTTAATCTCTCTATTCTATAGCTGTGAACAGAAATAGTAATAAAACAGAGACCTTAGTAGAAGTCAGTTTCACTAAGGTATAACTCTGTCTTCACTCTTGCCAATTTGCAGTTGAAGTTAATTAACCACTAATTAGTATTAAATAGACTTCAACGTACACTGCAGATAGGTAGCTCTATCCTAACGTACGTGTCCGTGGTGTATATGCATATACAGGACGTAACCAGGTAGTGCGCAATCAGGGGTTGGTATTGTTCATGTCTATCTAGAGTCGGACGAAAGCTCAGCTTTCAGGTACCCCTTGCCAAGCCTCCGTGCGGTTAATCACGTGAGGTAAGCTCATGTGATCCCGCACGCAGGCTGGTTGATACCCCTGAATTATCTATGTACGGACATTATGCGTAATTCGGCCCTATAGAACAACATAGGTTTAAGAAAAAAAGGATCATGAATTGTGCACATTAAATAAGACATGTGCATGGGATAAACATTCTATTATGTAGCACTTGCCAACAATCGAAGACTAGTGTCAAGGCGAAGCGTTTGTCATTATTCATGTAGAAAGCGAATAAACGAGCCATCACTTGAGTCAAGCTCTGTATACCATTCTTATCATAGAAATGTGCTTAATTGAATATGCAACCTCCGTGTGATATTCTCCTCTGGCTGTCGGCAGTCGCCTTAATCTAATATCAAGATCATATGCACGGCATTCAAAATGTGTTCCTCGGTGTATACCCACCAGTCACTCGGTTCCTCATGTCATATTCGTCTTCCATTCACCCCTGCTTTGTCACAGAACAGTTCCCAGAGTGACTCACCACTCGCTATATTGATTTGCCTACTCTTCAACCATGATCCACATTTACCAAAGTCTATTAATCCATACGAAAATTTTACCTTTCTTCTTCTTTCTCTAGACCATCAACATCGAGGCACGACCACCCCAAAGATAACCCAGTCGACTAGACTCATCTTTTGAATCGGAGAACCCTTTAAAGTACTTCAAAGCTTTTCAGTGCCCTCCCTTCTAGCGCGGCAATTCCAATCTCGATCAGTTATCACAGCAGAACAACCTTTACTATTACCAACACTCTTTTCTTTTGAAAATGTGCTACCACACAATTCTATTTTGCAACCGCTGTAACACCGGCGATAACACCGCAGGGCCAACGAAGTGTTTCATTTCCGATATGAACGGTGGCCAATTGTGTTCAACGATCACCATTACACGTGCGCATACAACAGTGAATTGCGCATCGTGTTGGGCGGAACCACTTCCGGAAAAAGACCGAAGGGCGGAGGTGATCAACGCCGAAATGCCGCTTGAAGATTATCGGAAGGAATTCGGAATATAGAACCAATCAAGGTCAGCGGACGGGTTGTATTCTTGTTGGTCAAGTTCACATGGTGGCCATCATGAGAGCTAGAGAATGCGGACCGAAGATGATATTGTCATCGGAGATCTGTAGTATTTCGTTTTTTATGTGTCTGTGTTGAAAGAGTCCAGTGAGATAGCTCTGGGCTTAAATGAAGCTTTTGGAGATAATCTTTGGGTAGAAGCTTTTCACCTTTTCTCATTGTACGTATTTATTATTAGGGAACCCACTCAAGTATCCAGCTTTGGGATTGGGTATAGATTCTGTAAACTCATGGTTTTGTTGCCCAATTGGTAATTAATCAAGTATCTCATATGTAAGAAAAACCCGAGCACCCCCAGAAGCCATGCTGGTGCTGGCTGCCAATTCTTCTCAGAGTATCGCAAGGCTATCTCATGAATGGTGATTTACAATCCTAAACATCATCATCACTACCTTTACGCAGGCAGCCTTTCAAAGATACTTTTCTCATGCCATGTTCTAGAGTATGTCAGTGGTAATTTTACGCATTTATTCTATAGCATTAGAATTGTTTCATTCTTGGCGGCGGTTTGCAATAAAAGAGCCAGCAGAATCACTGGCTCCATCTTAAGAATGGGACGAAACATGAAAGATATCCAAGCAATAATCCATATACCGCAACTGTATACGCCGGTCTGTGAATCAACGTTGGGGTCTTGGAGCAAGAATCTGCACACTAGCGCATGTGAAACACACTTTGCCTTCGTTTGATCTACTATTGACCATTCACGCATTGACTCTCTTAATACCCTGTCACCAACGATTAGTCAAACGCGTTAGGCTATCAACGGTGACTCCTCAAACTCACACATAAGGTGTATTCACAGGCCTAAACATTGAATTCAAGAACCCTAATCTCTGTAAAGCGACGTATATACCACCCCCATGCTTCTTTCCTCATACTGCCAACAACTGTACACCCACGATTCATACTAATTTTCTACTTGATACTACAAAATTGAACTGGATTCAATTTGTGCCAAATACCCTATCTACACCGAGAATCATCTTCCCCCCCAGGACGGACGTGCGCTGAGACAACGTCAGCACACCTCTCCAACGCCATCGTCTCTCAACCATTCACCATGTGCACGATCACCACCACAGTCTTCAGATGTGGCCACCCTCAACCAGGGTTCCCAGCCTATTGTAGTATGAATTTACATGGTGAACCAGACCCGTGTGCGATTCTCGAGCAATGGATTAATGATTCCACCTTCGAATGCCCGCAGTGTGGAACCGCCCCATTACCCGCAAATGAACGAGTAATAAATTACCACTGGGAATCAATGGATCGTCCCTACACCAGAACTGGTCAACACTTGTGGGGGCCCGAATGGATTTCGGTCGGTGGCATCCGCAAGAGATTGGGTGAGCATATACGGGGTACCATAAGTTAGGTGTTGGATTCGTACGCTCTGGTGGGATCGAGGAAGACAATTGGACTTGGAAATGGGTGGTTTTGCTGATTTATTGCTGCCACTTTGTTGAAGGATTAATGTGTTGCATATTCTTTTTGAGCACTGCCTACAAGAGTATGGTGGTATAATTGTCTTTTTGTTGTGGGCCCATAGCATCTGTAATTGGGCCCATGGACCTGCGTCTGATGGTACGACAGTAATGTTCTTAGTGCTCTGTAGGAATTATATGTAGATTCAAGAGTTGCTGGTACAGCCTAGTAGAAGTTGTTTCAGATATCAAAGCATTCTGGTAACGTGATTGGAGAAAAATATTGTCAAGACCGCATATTCTTGTCTCCGATTTGTAGCAGTACGGCGCATTCGATATGCAATCCCTTTTGTACTTTTTCCATTATCCAAAGGTGTGTTGCAGGACTTCTTTGCCCTCCTTTATGTTCTCCTCAATCCCAGTCCTGCTTTTCTTTTCATCAACTCTATCAGAGGTTTTTGCCACGCGTCACATTTGTCACCCTCAGACAGCTTCCGCCAAATTCGACCGATATACATCGAATAGCATTCGTGTCCGTTAAATACAAGTGTAACTTTACCGACACGTTCAATTACTCAAAATTTCGAAAGCTTCGGGCGCTTGAGATCATGGTGGAGGACTTCAACGAAGCCGTCGTGCGGACGCTTGTATTCTACGGCGGTGGAGTGATGTTCAAGCTTCCTCCTCTGTGTTCCAGTGCTTCTTCTAGTAGAATATGCCTAGGCGTATTGATATGCAACTTCTGTATTGTAAGTTGAAATGAATTCCCGTGCGGGTCAGTGGTAATTTTTCCATTATCCACCATCCGTGTTCGAGTAATCGCTCCATGAAATCCTTCCTGTTGTAATTTTCTCCTCGAAGAACCTCACAGACCGACCCAGGGAGAACGAATCCCCGATTGAGTACCATCGCAGATCGATTGGGAATTTCGACTAATTGATACGTTCCTAAGGGGCCAGATCTCCAAGTTGGCTCGTGAAGAAAAATTGCCCGTGAAAGGGTCCTTGAGGTGGTCCACGAGGCTTAGCCATCTTCCTAGCACCCAGACCAAATTTCCCGTATATAGTAGGTAGTTTGCCAGAAGTAGCTATAAGCATTCGGTAGACGGTTGGAGGCCGGAACTATATAGTCAATCGACCCCATGCGTGGGAACAGGATGGCGTGTGACCGTTGGCGGCAAAGGAGCTCCGAGGTAGGATGGCCACTTTAATGATCTCATGGTGTAATTCACGCGGTAGAGCTAGAAGACGCGCCATATCTATTAAAATCCTATCTTGTCGAGTTAAAGAGTTGGGGTTCACATTAGGTGGGACCGAACTTGCGCAGCTGAACGTGGTTGCACAGACACGAAAGTACCCGTGTTCACGCCTTGTCAGACCTATTGGGGTTAGTGCACTCAGCTCCCATTTGACTCCTCTCCTGACTCTGAACCTGAACTCATCCACATGGACAACGCCCGGACACGCTCATTTCCAGTCACTTTCCGTTCCAAGTTACATGAGCGATTTCGACTCATGCAGTTTCCAAAGCCACGAGTGCAGCAACGGTGCCTATGCAGTCCAGCGAGTGGCGCAGCGCCCTCTTCATCCCCACTTGTGACTCACCCTGCCACTATCAGCCCCTGGATGCCCTGCGATAACTAGGCACAGAGCGAGCGGGAGTCATTGATGCACGAGGCGCTGCAATCAAGGCTTTCGGTAGCATCCGCTAGGCGATGATCGAAGCGCGCCTTGGTAAATAGTGCAGACGTGTATGTATAAGGATTGTCGCGATCGCGAATGTTAGAAAACATTAGCACCCACCAAGTCTTCATTTTCAGTGATTCCCAAAGTTACTACACCGCTGTTTCCATTTGGACCCCTCCCACGACCAAGGGCAACAATACTACTCATGGCGCCCATTGAAGATTCTGTCGACTCAGGTCATGTCTCGCTTAGCTCACACGACACAGCACTCTGCGTTATCCCCCCACAAGATCAATGTCACTCAGTTGACCAATTAAGATCCCTATACGACAAAGGGCACGGAAAATGGCCTCCTCATGTCAACCTTCTCTATCCCTTTGTCGCGCCGGAGAAACTCCTTCAAACGAAGACTTTACTTCAAGACAAGCTGCAGCAAGCCATGCAAGGACACCAGGGCAATAAGCAAGATGTTCGCCTGAAGCAGGCTGGGTTCTTCCCTCATCGGAGGAACAACACAATATATCTTTGCGAAGAAGGTTCTATTTCTAGCGCTCTAGAGTTCTTCCGTTCTGCAGTACTGAAAGCCCTTGGCCACGAACCAACACCTTGCAGCTTCCATCTCACCATTGGGCAATCGGAAGATCGAACGATATCATCGCGAGAGTTTCTTCTGAGCAAAGCTAGATTACTCCCTAGCATGGAGTTTCCAGTTCATTCTCTTGCGATCCTCGTGCGGGAGCTAGTCGGGGACAGCAAGACTCAGAGCAGGATGCGGCTATGGGGCACAATTGAAATCGAAAGCGACGAGCAAAGTACCTCCCCTCCACTTACAGAGTTTTGGTTACAGAAGACGGATGGCCGGTCCAACAACCCTGAAGACGAGGGAATATCCGAATCTGCAGTTGCACCTTTCAGTCGCCAAATCGAGCCCGGAACCACATTCCACTTCCAAACAAACTCAGGACTCTGGATCTCAGGTCACCCCACGGAAGAATCCGAACCACTTCCTGAGGAGATTGGTATTTCGAGCTACAACGTGTTGATCGACTCGGAATATCCTCCGTCTCGAGATCGGGATCCGTTATTACTAGAAGCCATCCTGTCGCAGAAGGGTGTGGCCGATATTCTTGTGCTTCAAGAAGTGTCTGACGATTTCCTTTCTTACCTTTTGGGAGATTCGCGAGTACAAGAGTTGTATCCTTTCACTTCGCATGGTCCACCAAGCCAAGAAGACCTTGGGCCGCTTCCCAACCTGCGAAACGTTGTGGTTCTAAGCAAATGGAACTTCAGCTGGGAGTTTGTTCCGTTTCACCGAAGACATAAGGGTGCTGTGGTCGCGAAGTTCGATGCAATTAGCAAGAATGCAGGATCGACGGCGCTCCCCCTTATCGTCGCAGGTGTTCATCTTACGTGCGGATTGACCGATGGATCTGTTGCAGCAAAGAAGGTTCAGCTTCTGAACTTGAAAAACCACCTGAGTAGACGATATGCTTCGAATCCTTGGATAATCGCTGGAGATTTCAACATTACAACATCATCACAAACTATCAACACTGCTCTGAAAAACAAATCGATCTCCGCACAGACTACCAACACTTTGGAGGAAATGGAGGCGATTTTTCCTGACACTGGATTGCTCGATGCCTGGTAAGATTACCCCCCGTTCAAATAGCAGATACTATTCTGCTACCGACCCAATTTTTCAAACCCTCCTTCATACGATTCTTAGTAGCAGAGTATAATGATAATACCTCTGCATCCCCTCTCCTCAAAAAGAACTTGCTAACTGTTCATCAACCTTTTAGGTCAGTTTCCAGGGTTGCAGGCACAGACGAACCGAGAGTAGGATCACATGATGATGATGATCTCTTTGAGGGAGAACAAGGCTCGACTTTCAATCCACGGGAGAACACACTCGCTGCCGCCACATCTGGAACATCAAACAACCGGCCGCAACGCTACGATCGAATTTTGACTCGACCACAGGGTGTCTTTCGCATCGCCAAGTTCAATTATTTCGGGGTTCTAGAAAACGACTCCACCCAATTCTCGGTTCCCAGTGATCACTGGGGCATCAGAACTTCAATGAAAATGCTCGCGGACCCCACTGAAGCGTCTACAGGCCGGACCGAAATGTTAGAAAGCTACTCTGTCCAGGCTATGCATACTTCCGGAGCGCTCACTGACAATTCAGCCCTTACAAATGCACTCTTATGCCATGACATGTTTCCAACGGACGAAGAAGTCCAAGCCAGGAAAGATGCATTTGCTCTCGTCGAGCGGGTTGTACTCGGAGCAGATGGGGAAAATTCCGATATACCTATGGTTATCGTGCCAGTCGGTTCTTATTCCCTTGGTGTGTGGACTTCGGCATCTGATATTGATTGTCTCTGCATCGGCGCTATAAGCTCGAAGACCTTTTTCAAGCTTGCTAGACAACGCATTCACCGTGCTGGAGCTCAGGGCGTACGACTGCTGCGGAAAGTGGACGCGAATACCGGCACAATGTTTGAGCTCTCTGTCAATGGCATTAGTATGGATCTGCAGTATTGTCCGGCTGCAAGGGTAGTAGAGAAGTCAGTTTGGCTTCCTCCGTATAGACTAACAACTAACTTCTGCGTTTAGATGGGCCGAGTTTCCTACCTTATCTCCGTCTGACCCAATCTTCAACTTGTCGATTCTCTCACTCCGCAAATTGAAGCCATATCGCGATACACTTTACATTCAACGAACGCTCCCATCAATTTCGACTTTCCGTCTCGCTTACCGGTGCATTAAATTATGGGCTGTCCAGCATGGCATCTATTCCTCGAAGTTTGGATTTCTCGGCGGTATCCACCTAACTTTGATGCTCTCGTGGGTCTGCAAGCGTATGGCTTACGACAATGCTACTTTCAGCGCCACCGATCTTGTGGCAACATTCTTTCATCACTATGCCAACTTCGAGTGGGAAAATGGCATGATATTTGATGTCTTCTTCCATAATAATATTCCGCGGTATCATCGAAGCTCGCAGGAGCCCATGGTAGTGCTTGGGTATCACACTCCTAACTCCAACGTTGCACATACTTCATCAGTCCCTGCCCTCAACACTCTGATCAAAGAAATGAAGAATGCAGATCAGCGCTTGTCGCAACGTGGGATGACATGGGAGAAATTCTTCGGTGTTCTACCACCAATGGTGAATGCACCTATGTTGAGTCCGGGTGTCACCGATTTCTTGACATCACATGAGAACTATGCCAAGATTACCATTCAGTACTGGGGACGCTCACTGAGTAAAGGAAAAGGACTGGTCGGTTGGGTAGAGTCTCGGTGTGTGAATCTTGTTGTTGGTACGTATGTGATTGATCTTGTGTATGGTAGTGCTAACGAGAGTAGACATTCACAGATCCGTTCCCGATGTCCATGTCCGTGTTTGGCCTGCTCGTTTCACAAACAAGCAGAACCGTGACTGGGAGGCGGGCATCGACGACTACCAAGGCTGCTATCTCATCGGTCTTTCGAAAACCGAGGGTGCAGTATCAAATCCAACCAAGGAAGACAAGATCCTCGCCAAACAGGCTCTACAGAAAGCGTTCCAGAAATTTCTGGACCAGCTCCAATCGGATGAGAAGCATCATGACCCGAGCTCCTGTTGGACCGACATCGAGCTAGTGAAACCAAGCGACATCAAAGATCTCCAACTCGATGACCGCGAATGGGGCAACTACATCCCTGACGCCGAGCCCGACTCCGACGACGAAGAAGATATGCCAGAAGAAGAGGATCTCCCACTCCCAACCGCAAACCCTCACACTGCTGTCAAACTACCCCATCGCCCTTTGTCTTCTCCGGTCTCTACAACCAAACTTCGCCCTGCATCTGATATTCTCAATCGCCTTCGCTGGGACCCGGCTCTCTCGCCTGGCGACTATATCGTTGGGTATGAAGATAGGTTCTTAGGAGTTAAGGAGACAAGCTTGGAGAGGTGGAAGACCGAGCAGACCGATGATGAGTTTATTCCCCAGCATCGCATCATGTATTTCAAGAGAAGGGGAGATGGCGTTGTAGTATGGGAGAGGAAGACAAGGATTGATAAGATTTTTGGGAGTGGAATCGGGAACGGGAAGGCGTGAATAAAATTGGCTGCCTGTAGAAGTAGCACACAAGAAACAAAATATTTCTAGTTCTACCAGTGAAATATGATCCACTTTTCACAGATGAAACTGCTTCAACCCGGGGAAGAATTTCCGTATCTTTGTGTCACTCTTGAAGCCCAGAATTGTCATGACCCATGCTAGGCTCACCCTTCTCTTCTTCGCCAACGCCGTCTGCGTGGTATCCTACGCTGCGCGCAACGTATGAATCATGGCTAAGTTCCAAGCTCACAATCACAAATTCAGCTGGGTATGGCCCGCCCTGCCGGTGCATCACGCCGAGGTTCACGGTTCGGGTTACAAGATCCTCTCTAGTATCTATCCTTAACGGAACCTCTTTAGTCTTCGATTAGAGTCACTTCGTCATCTCTGACCACAGTATTTCTGTCGTGTGGATTATCGCCTACACCGCTACTCTGGGCCCACCATCACCGAACCTTCTACAAATTCTTGAGTCCTGTAGGTCAACACTACCAGGATCCCGTAATAAGATTCCGACAGGCAAACGTACCAACAAATCTTTCTTTACGGGCCTCTTCTTTTCACCTCAATCTACTGCGACCACCAGCGCCCGCAATCAGTACCTAGCTGATCCAGCCAGCCTTACCTCGCGATGTTGACACTCGACTCACTTTGTGACTTGGATGAAATCTTCGACCCCGCTCTCTGTGCGAACAATATCAAATCCACATGTCAGAATGCCGTGGTTCGTACATGTGCCGCATGTAAATTGATGCTTTACTGTTCTATAGAGTGCCAAAATGCCCATTGAAAAGCAGGCACAAGAAAATCTGCAAGTCCAAATTGATGGAGAGAATATCCATACCGAAATGGGTTACCGAAAATCGCCTACCTTCACTTGCTTTCACAGACCCTTGGAAACGCATACAGGAACCGGTCGGCCACTCTGATAAATATGTCAGCTTTGGGCGTCTTGGATCTTGAAGCAAATGAAGCAGCAGATTCTCACCAAGACTTCCGGATTCTCTTTGCAGCCTCCGGAGATTTACGCAATGTGATCAAAACGGTCACTGGTTTGCCGAAAGGCTATCGAGGCAAATGCACAATAGTGATCAACGACATCGAGCGCCTGATCGTTGCGCGGACATCTTGCTCATTCTGATTGCGCTCAACTACGAGCCAGAGAACGCGGTACCGATCATGATACATCTCTGGTACTCCGCCTCTTTACCGCAATCAGTGATAGATGCTATCCATGCCGCACTTGTTATGCCAATCTCCGATACCTGGTTCAAGATTCATAAGGAGCCTCTGGATTACATTCACTCTAGAACTTTTGATTGCAGAGGTCGAAATGTGTGAGTCATGCTGGAACCAAAAGCATGGTTTGTACTCCTCCAATGCATAAATACGGAGGCTGTGAAAGATGTGGATACAATTTTGATCCGTAAACATGACTTATTAGTACCAAAGGAAATGGATACTCTGGATTTGGAAATGTATCAGTGACAATCAGCGTTGAGGTTGGCGATGATGAAGTTCAAGAATGATAGAATACTTCTTCCATATGGCGCTTCGCGTGAAGCATTCACTGAGCCAAATGCGCAAGTACTGGTCATGGTGGTTGTATATCTACTGACAAGGTCAGGACATTTTTTCAGATGAAGACATGGCCACTACTGAAAAGCGCCGATAAAAAGCAGGGATGGCACGGTACCGAACACATAAAGCATACTAGGGGGGCCAAGAACATATTTGATAGCAGTTTTTTCTTCTATCTTCGCGAGTTGCTCCTGGAATTTTGCGAGCGCATCAATAATGTGGATATTGTGTTCGAGAGGATGAATTTCGACGCAAAAGAGTTACCCAAACATATTCTTCATCCAGGCGAAGACCAAAATGCCCACTTATTCGATCGCATCGAGGGAGGTCCCTATCTAGTTTATCAGATGCCGCTCATACTGAGATGGTAAGGCCTCCAATGTGTGCGACCACCCTTATATTGGAACAGATGCTACCGTATCGACATTTGCTCCAATGCCCAAGACTAAAAAGCAAAATCCAAATGCCACGCCAGGATTGAGAGAGCTGACCGCTGTCCAAGAAGAACATCGAAAAGCCCTTGTAAGCTTCAAAGATATAGTTGAAGATGACCAAGAATCATTGGTGCAGCTCCAGCCGTTCATGAAAGAAGACTCTCGAGTTGAGAACACGATCTTCCAGTATCTGAAACCAGAACAAACCCCCGAGCTTTGCCGCATATCTTTGAGTACCCAAATGTTCTAGAACTTCGAGAAATATTTCAATAACTTCCTTGCTCATGAAAAGGTGGAACAACTCGCAGAGAAGCATGGAATTGCGGTTAAGAAGAAGCACACCATTGTTGATCCGTGGCCACAGAGGCTCACGAAAAGTTCTTCACAAGAGGAGTAGGAGCGGCTGTGTGCAAGGTCGTTCCGCGGGCGTGACCGATACATAGAGTTTGAGAGAGTGAACGAGCAATGGCCATCTATTGGACAGCGGATGGTGGGCTTGAACCTTTGAGGCGTATCATGCAGGTTTCTATTCCTCTACCTGTTGACACCCCCACCGCCATTTTGCACTACACCACCTGCTGCACTTTATCCAACTTTCCTTGTACCACTTCTTAAATTTTCCACACACCAATCGACCCCAAAAGTATGTCAACAGCTACAAAGTCTTTCACCCTCCTTCTCCACCTTCCCTGATGTGGGATTCATACATCTAGTCCTAAGGACAACCTCTTGTATTCTCCCATATTCTCCTCCTTTCTTCTTCTCAATTTCTGAGAAAGAAATGGTTCTGTTTCCTTACATGCTACATTCCGGTGGCAATCGTCTAATTGGAGTGTATAATATCCGATTTTGCTGCGGGGTTGGCTCCGTTGATGCGGGGGCCTTCGGCCCTGAGGGAACACAGCGACTTGGGGTTTCGTCAACTTTGAAACGTGAGACCGCATAATTCAATTGCACTTGGATACACGTACCTCGCAATTGGGATACTTGGGATAGATGATATGATACATGCTGGGTCCAATAGTGTTGAGTTTTGACGTATCAGTGGCCAACGCGTCTCCGGCATAATTCTGTCGCAAATCCTCCTGATTTTGCTTTAGGCGAAACATACTTGCGATCTTGATGAACCTCAAGAAGAACACTCACATGTTCTTTAAAAAATTAGAAGCCAACCAATTACAGGGAGTTGCAAGTTGGATTTTATAGTCTGTGGTTTTGTCCACTTTTGATCTGACAGGAGCAAGATATTGAGCCCTGCCATTTGATTCGGCGATAACACCCTTACATTTCCTTTCAGCCTGAGATTTATGCCCTATCAAAGTGACAAGAGCATTCTCAAGTGGAGCGAGGCATATCCAGATCGAGACAAGAACTATCCCTAGAGCAGCTACCTGCATATAGGCGAGATCCTTCCATCCCAGCCTCGCTCACCGGTGTATCATCCTCCTGGGCAACAACATCCCTGGCGCAGGGTGCGAGCTCAAAGACTGGCGTGACCGTGAACCACCAGGTTTATGTATACGGCTCTTTATAACCCTCCACACTCGCACTAACACGCCTGACTCTGGTACATTATCTCTATCATGACGCGAGCCTACGCTAAACGCATGTTTATTTGTTTTTGGATCTTATTTGTCTATGTCGTTAATGTTTGCCCTTTTCAAGTGCTGCAGGTACCCCTCGGTGGGGTTGGAGATGCTGCACCAGGGAGCACAAAGCATGATGGGGACTTTCTACTCCATGAGTACGACGACGAACGGGATTACGAACCTCCAAACTCGAATCCGGGTTTATATCGCTGCGAGCTACCAATAACCGCTCTGGATGCTCCACTGGTAGCCCCTCCCTTCGTTCACGGAGTCACTCAATGCCCCGACTGGCTCACCAGGATTAACGGTTCTATTCAGTACCGTTATGGGGAAAATGAATCGCATGCAGATAATCTTGCGTTACTTGAATGTCTTCAGTCCTCAGGGGCGGCTGATGCTCGACGCAATATCACAGAGATTTTTATCGTCTTCCCCTTGTTTGGAACTCCGCCTGCATATTCCAAGAGTCTCGTCAATGTTGCTAAGCGCCTCCCAAATTTTCAGGAATTTAGGTGAGTCTCTCATGCCTTTCGTCTTGAAGTAATGACCTGATTCTTCCTGAGATTTCCATATGCATTCCGTTGGAGAACTTGGCTGCTGGGCAAAATCCCAAATCGAATTCGTGATGCTTTTAAGAACAAGTACTTTGGCGATTGTTACTACTACAATGAACGCAATATCGACCAGTTCATAAATTGCGATGTAAAAGACATCGATCCGAGCAAGTCAAGACACCAACCGTCTCGTCAGCGAAACTCTCGGGCCGAGGACCACTTATATTTCAGTCCTCCTGGATACAGTGCAGCATTGAAAGTTCTCACGGAATGCCCTACCATCGAAAGTATATACTCGGGATTCTGGGGCGATTATAAAGCTCCAGTTTTCAACTTTACTGATTCGAAATCCATGGTTGCGAGGCCGAAGTCTGTGTCCATGGGATCATTCAACTGGAGCGCCCCGGGTTATAACGCGATGAACCAGGCGCAGACGTGGGCGGCCAAAATGGACTGGAGCCGAGTTAGAAATCTTAAGTTGGGTCGCTTTCCAGATTCCTTTGCGGAAGCCTTTGTCGGAAAGCTCCCACAGCTGGCTGACCTAACGATTAATGTTCCCCCTCGGTGGTATTTGGACGAATTTAGTAACATGGTTGAATTTGACTGCTCCAATGTCGAGTGGTTCAACGGAAGACGGTCATTGCAATTTGACCAGCAGATCTGGAGCGATTTTACCAATTCCCTTCCACCGCTGAAAGCACTCGAGCTTGTTAATCTCGACGACAATGCCAATGTCTTCCGAAGGGTGCTGGAAAAGTCTAGGCTTAGTCTAGTAAAACTACGGATACAGAACGCTGAAACAAGCTATTGTATGAACAACGAGATATCACAGTGGAAAGGCGCCTCCGCGAAAGACCTTCGATACATACAAGAAATGACTCCTAATATTCGGATATTGGCGATCGATATCGAACACGACGGAAGAATTCCCTTCGAATCCCTCAAGATCATCAGCAGGTGGAAGCATCTTGAGAAGCTGGTGCTTCAATTATCCCCTGTGAACTCATGGTCCTACGTTGAAGATGAAGATACCAAGGTTTTCATGTTCAATCGGACGTCGATTTACTCCATCTTCAATACATATTTTCCTACAGTCAATCAATTGGCTATTCAAGTAGGTGAACGGAGCTACCAGTACACGGAAAAGTATTATGAGAGATATGGCACCTCGGGCGCCACATACTCTTGTTCTAGAGAGAACAATGAGGTGAAGCGCAGATGTGTGGCAACCGGTCCAATGGCGACGTCCCGAGGACCCGGGAAGTGGCAGAGTGAAGGATGGATTTAAGGAGACTTTCTAGATGTATATTATGCAAGAGAATATTGGTCAAAATCTACAAAGAAGCCCATTGCAGAGATATGTAGGTCCTCGCCTTGTCTGCCTGGGACTGGAAAGATCGCCAGGGGGTTCTCATCGATTAGTTTCAATCTATACTAGTGTTGGTTGCCGTGCGAATGAACATGCGCTCGCCATGTCAAGACAGTTTTCGGTTATTCATCCCAACGAAATACATTTTATTCTGTGACATTTTGCTCTCGATATGGTCTCAATGTTGGACCCTCTTTCATAATTACAGTTCAACGGTGTTGCATCGCACTGCACAGCCTCGAAATCCGAGACACTCCCTGGGCCCGAGTCCAAGCATATCGAATCCTTCCCGAGGCCCGCTAGCCACAATGAGGCGTAGTCCGCCATCCCCATATCATCCCCAGGCACCACTCTTCCGCTCCAGAGTTCTCTCAACCCACTCCGGCTCCAACAATGCTTTACAAAGTCGCAAACGTGATCTCGGGCGCAGGGCCAGAAGCCTCCAAACAGGATGAAGGCGCATCACTCACCTCAGTCCTCGAAACGCCAGCGCTCAGAGTCGATCTCGCGCTTCTGGTGTTACTGGCAACAGATTCAATGCGGGCCGACTTGATGGCAACTTTTGATCCGGACAAAACACATGAAGATACGACCTCTGCCGCTGCAGCTTCGCTGCCGACAAGCCCAAAGTCACAGACCGAGGTCCAGGATTTCATGTCATTCGATAATCCGCAGGATGAAGCCGCAATCGCTGCCGAAAGAGCTAGGAGTGCGAGGAAGCGTGAGGTGGGGAGCACACAGATGCAAGGCCTGAGGAGGAGTGCTCTGACTTTTTTCGACAAATGGCGGGCAGGGGTTATGCATCGCATCTGCGATGTGCTCTGTGTTCGAGGAGAGGTCATTCGGCAGGCCAAGACGAAGAGGAAGGCACTCATGGATGAGTCTGAACGGCAGAAGCAGGGCAATTCGCTTCTTATTGATTTTGGAGGCGATCCGTTTGAGACGAATGCGTATAAGAGTAAGGGAAAGAGGAAGCATGGCCATTATGAAGTTATTGAGAGTAAAATGTTGGCGTTCGATCAGGCGAAGAAAGTATTGATATTGCATTGTTTGCTTCTGCTGTTGCTGAGTCTAGAGCATTATCCTGCACACTCCAGGGTGCTGCTGTTACATCTTGCGAGTAGTTTAGAGTTGGAGTCTGATGTATTGGCTGAGCATGAGAAGTCTGTCGCGCAAGGGCTGTTAGCTTCAGCAGCATCGCAAATGGATGCGGAAGAGTCGGCAAAGAGACAGGCAGCAAATGATTCCTCGTCGAGGAGGTGGAAGGTCGGCCTCGCTGCCGTCGGTGGTGCTGTTTTGATAGGTGTCACTGGCGGTCTTGCTGCCCCATTGCTTGCAGCTGGTATGGGCACCGGTGAGTAACGTCCCTGTACAAATAGGGGATATTGTTTTGTTCAAAGTCCAGTTCTTTGAGGACAGATTTGATCTGAGCAAAATTGTCCTGAAACAACTGGATTCAGTAAGACAGTGTCTGCTATCCGAGTCCCCTCTCTACAAAGGACTTTACTAATTGTACATCAACTTGTAGTCATGGGCGGTCTGGGTCTCGGTGCTACCGTCATATCTGGCTATCTCGGAGCTCTGGCAGGCAGTAGTGTCCTTGTCGGAACGCTCTTTGGTGCATATGGTGGAAAAATGACGGGACGACTGATGAAGCAGTACGCCAAAGAGGTTGATGACTTTGAGTTTATTCCCATTCAAGGTGTGTATATCACGAAAGTACGGAATTCGTCCTTCACTAACACCAATATACAGACCCCAGCCGTCCTTCAGCACAACGCTCCCAGGAATGGTCAGATGAGTTGGATGCTCGTGATCCAAGCAAGCGCGAGCAGCATCGTCTTCGCGTCTCTATCGGAGTTAGCGGTTGGCTCAATTCTCCATCGGACGTCAATAAGCCATGGGAAGTCATCGAGCCTTCAGGCACGGAACCCTTCGCTCTTCGGTTCGAGTTGGATGCTATGCTTCGTATGGGTAACTCCCTTCACGATGTCCTTTTCAGCTATGCCTGGGATGGTGTCACCTATACTGTCGTCAGCCGTACACTTCTCGGTGCACTCTATGCAGGACTTTGGCCTCTAGGTCTAGTGAAAGTCGCCAGTGTTCTTGATAGTAAGTGCAGCCTCTGTACAAACAACAAGCACTATTTTGCCTCAAATCTAGCTGCTCTAAGACATGTTTACTTTGAGTACAGGCTCAAAGCCTCTTTGAAACAAATTTGTCGTAACATGGCGTCTGCCCTTTTAGTCCCCTCTCCACAAAGAATTATACTGACCGTACATCAACCTAGACCCATTCTCCATTGCCTTAGCTCGAGCAGACAAGGCAGGAAAGGTACTTGCACACGCACTAATGGATAAAGTTCAAGGCGAACGACCAGTGAATCTCATCGGCTACTCCATTGGGGCACGTGTCATCTACGCATGCTTGATTGAGCTGGCCGAGCAGAACGCCTTTGGCTTGGTCGAATCTGCTGTTCTCATGGGTGCCCCTGTGCCATCTGATACCCGCTCATGGCGACAGGTTCGCTCTGTCGTTGCAGCTCGCGTTGTCAACGTATACAGTACCGAGGACTACATCCTTGGTTTTCTGTATCGTGGTGCGAAACTTCAAATGGGTGTCGCTGGCCTCCACGAAGTGAAGGACGTGTTTGGCGTCGAGAATCTTGATATGAGTAAACTTGCTACTTCTCATGATAAATATAGATACCTCGTTGGCACCATTTTGGTCAAGATTGGATTCGGAGACATCGACTTCAATAGGGTGGCCGAGAATGAACGCGAGATGGAGGTCATGGAAAGGAAGAAAGAGCAAGTCCGAGAACATGTCAAGAAACACAAGAAGGAGACCCATCAAGAAGATCCTTCTACTGGACGCGCCGCGCAGCTTGTCGTTGTTCCCAGCAGTAATGCACAAGAAGGAGATTGGGCGGACTGGGATGATGGTCCATCGGAACAGCCCTCGGCCTCCTCTGATCTCCAGAGAGAAATGACACCAACAACTACACCTGATCCAAAATCAGAGGTAGATCCTCTTTCAGGTATGCTTATAGAGAGGCCCCAAGAGACAAGCCCATCACCACCTCCAGCGCGCAGATCATTTCCTCGCGCCTCACTCACCCACCGCCAAACTCCGACCAACATGGTTCCAACGCCCGCAGCGCCACCTCGACATCTTCCTCCCCCGAAAGATGATTCAGATTCCGAGGATGGTCACATAAATCTCCAGGACCGAGAATCGCAAAAGTTCTCACCCCCATTGATGGAGATGCTTAGCACTGGTCCACCTACCCCCAAGCCGATGCCAGTGAGCCAGATGAGACCAAAGCCTGCACCGACGGTTGCAGTCGCGGCTGTGGAGGTAGAGGAAGATTCGGATGAGGAAATGGGGAGCGAGTTTGGGGAGCTCAGTATGGTGGAGCCGTTGCCCTTGGATGATGGGGATCTTGGATTGATGTGATGATGCAAGGGTTAAGAATGAGAATTGTCTAGTAAGTGGATTATAGATAGTGGTAACTGAATACGATACGATACCCTGCTTTCAAACTTGCTTCTTCACTCACATTTCCCAATTACATTTCTCCCGTGCTACTCAGGGGACTAGATCCCCTTTGAAAGTTTGCCTCCAACCTCACCTGCCTCGTCGCCCCCCGGGACCTGCACCGCTTATCGCCAGGCTTCGGTGCACAAATTCCCTCGCCTCGCCTCTCAGACAAGTCTCCTAGTTCTCTTCACACAAACCTGTCCATACACTAAGTTCCCCTCTCTTATCTTTCCCGTCCGCCTGCCACCTAACCTGGCACGTGCAGACGCCCGTGCGCCTCCCCCCCCCCTAGTACTTAAACCTCCCCTCCCTCCACTCTGTTCTGGTTGTTTTCTTCTCCTCTCCACCCCAGTTTCTGCGAATCCTCGGCGCGGTCCTCCTCCATAAGGCGTGTGTCTGTTGATCGTAGTAGACAGTGGGACAAATGAACCTCTTCTCTACCTTCTTTTCTTCTTTCTTCTTTTGAGAGACCAAGCATCAGGTTGGCTTCTGTTCAGAGACACCAGGGCATATCCATACGAGCTTGCTGGTTGGCGACGCACTTGCTGTGCTGAGCCTCCCAAGCGGTACGTCAAGGGATGCGAGATCATACGAGCCTTAAACGTTCCTGGTTGGCAGCACTGCGGCAGGCTATCCGACCTCTCTCACCTGAGTCTGGTCGTGATGGCAGGATCAGCGCCCTGCGTCCCAGGTGGCGAGTCCCTGAGATCCGATGGTGAGAACCCGTCATTCCCGTCTCTGTCCCCGTCAAACGCGCAAGATCCCATGACCCTCGCGTCGTGAGTGAGCACACCGACGGTGCGACCCAGGCAAGTATCGCAAGACCTCCATCCCCCCCGAACCGTCTGCACCAGAGATCCGGAATGTGTATGGCCTCTACACGAGCGTGACCCGTACTCGGCCTGCGCTGAGTTTCCGCTTGATCCACAACGCCCCCTGTCCCGTTCGTTCTCTCTTCACGGCCTGGAGTGATGAGAGCAGGGCTGCAGAGCGGGGTTATTCAATGCGAGATGCGCCTCAAGAGTACAAGTCGATTGTCCGGCGCATAGGCTCGCCGTCCACAGCGACTGAAAGTACCCTGAGGTTGGTAGAGTTTAGGAAGAGCAATGGGTCGCAGGCGCTCTAGCCAGGTAGAAGGCCTGCACAGCAGCTTTCGATGATCATGATGGTTGGAGTAAGACGTGCCGTCAGGCCCAACATTTTTTTCCATTCAATTGAAGTTATTCTTTCCAGTGCTCTAAAATGTGTAAAGCCTTTCGTGATATATGACATTTTGTAGTGTTTGCGTTATTGTTCCCCCACACTTGCTATACTGTTTAGAAATTGTAGTGAATCAATCTCCAACGCGTGGTCTGAACATTTGTGCTTCCCATCTCTACGAATGATTAGTAACATGTTGGCGTGGTGTTCGGTACAATAGGGATCCTTCTCATTCGTCGGACTCTGTGCTTGATTGACAATTCACAATTGCTCCAGGATGGGAGGAACATTGAATTTTCAAATCACGGCTTTAAGACACAACCCAGCTCATAATGTTCCAAGAAACAAGTGGCTGTGCAGTGTATCTTTGAAGAGTCCTGTGTTCAGCAACATATCGGACGTAGTACTAAACCCGATTGTACTGATGCTGACCTGGGCTTGAAAAAGGGGAGATTATAACAGAGTATTTAATTACCCAAGACACGCATATGGTGTAAGATATTTAATGGCACTTTATCAATTGGTCCATTCCCATGTAGAGTCTTCGAGAGAAGCTAAACGTG
This sequence comes from Amniculicola lignicola CBS 123094, assembly GCA_010015725.1. Lineage (NCBI taxonomy): Eukaryota > Fungi > Ascomycota > Dothideomycetes > Pleosporales > Amniculicolaceae > Amniculicola > Amniculicola lignicola. The sequence goes on from ML977556.1 coordinate 992,379, forward strand.
AGTGCAAGCGCAAAAGTCAGTCCCTTTGTTTGAATAGGCACTGGAAAAGCTATGTAGAAACTGGGGATACCGACGGATACAAGAGGCCTTGCTTAAGCGAGAGGTCCCTGGTGAATATAGGATACCTCATCGGTGGACAGAAACTGGCGATAAATTGGGTCGTCAAGCGACGAACCCTTCTGTGGATGAAATCACCAGCGGCAAGGTCGATATATTGTTTTCTTTGTGCCACTTTTCTGAATTTGTCTTTTAAGAGTACTCGAAAATCTTTTTCCATTGTTCTTAAATCGCAGATGCGATGTACCATGCTTGCTGTTAGATGCATGTACTCTCTTTCAGCCAATTTCCTCGTGTGAGGCAGTTGCAATCTCACTTCATTTTTTGACGCTATCAACAGATACGCAGTGAAATCGGATCCGCCACAAAGCCAAACCAATAAGAATCTTTTCCACTCTCCTCTAAACTGTCTCATCCACCGCAAGGATACAGATGCCAAGGCCATCACACTCCGGTCCACATCCTGGCTTATTAGGATCCTTCTGGCAGTTGTATCCCTCTGGGCACAGTAGATAGTTTGCGCGACTACCGCCGCAGACGATAGGAGAGGGTGTCGAGGTGGGAACTTTAGTCTTGGTCTTCGTAGTGGTTGGCTTCTTTGTGACGCTTGCCACAAGAGTGGGGATCGGGTTTTTATCTGGGCAGACCTATACCTCACTGTTACCCACATGTCAACAATAGATAGCACAGAATAGATATGTACCTGGAATTGTGGGCTTGGTCCTCCACATTTGTCAAAGCACTCTTTCTTGATGGCGTTCTCGCAGTAGCACGAATCCGGCCAGATCATAAGGCAGTATCTAGCCTCGCATTCGCAGGTTGGTTTCGGAGTCGGAGTGGGGCTTGGGGGCGACATTGGGCATGGGCGGTAGAGAGGCATGTAGTCTGGGCATTGCTTCTTGCACATGGTCTCGCGGTTGTTGAGGCATTGGCAGAGTTTCTGGAAGATTGTTAACCCCCTGTACCATGTGTTCCATCGACTAGATTTTGGGGAAAGATAACGAAAAGAAGGTGTACTCACGATGGCATCACCTGCCGCGCATTTCACTTGCGGGCAGTTGTCCTCACACTTCTTTTCGGTTTCAGGGAAGGCGAGCGCCGCGCTTAGCAGCGCAGGTAACAGAAACAATAGACCCTTCATTTTCGAAAAGTTTAATTCTTGAGCCTCAAAATTGTCAAGAAGCTTGTTTGATGGCGTGCGAGAACCCAATTCTGAGGTGCGATTCCCCTGGTCATCTTTATACCTTTACCAGCCCTATGAAGATTGATCTCGCCAAGAAAACATAAAGTAAGTGTAAATTGGTCCTGTTTCTCGATAGGGACCAAGGGGGATCATCACATCGCCTGATTCATCGTTACGACTCTGCACCCACACAGATACGCATGCCACCACCCTGTAAGTCGCATTCCAGAGATGAAGTGTGAACGTGCAGCTCCGATGTCGTTCTTCAGCTCAGGCCTTTGTGTTGCTGTGTCGTTTTCCTGTGCTTCCGGTTGGCTGTGTGTAGTGAGACGCAAACGAAGGACACGAGCTTTGAGCTCATGATACCCTGAGCGAACTGCATATTAACCGTTGTCCATCGGAAGATCCGTATATGAAGAAAACATGGAGAGAGTGGATACGTGCTAAGAATAGAATGCATAAGCTTTTGTGAAGGATGCGCTATACCGGAAATGAACTGTGGGGTGAAAGACTACGTTGCTGATCATCCAGGAACCGGCTTGCCCATCAAAACATGGCGTCTTAGCAGCATTTTCCTATTCTTGCTTTACTTCTTATCAGCTCCCATTCTCTCGAAATTACTCTCAGCCTTCAACGTTTGAGGAAATGTTATCAGAAGGGGAATATTAGCGAAGTATTGCCATACGAAGGGTAATAGGGAGCCCGGACCGGGTAATTGATTGTGTTTTTATACTAGGTACCAACGATCAACCACACTCTTCCCTTGCATCTCGTACTCAAAGGCTTCTCCGTCCCCGGTTCTACAAAACGAACGTGGCACCCTGTTCCGGTCAGACAGCTGAAGAGGTGGTTACACAGGCATGTACGGCGCGCGTGTCAGCACGCCCTCACGAAATGGGAGGGACTCAGGGCGACCTATTGGCCCCAGAAGTTGTGAATGTGAAGAGATTTCAGAGGTACAAGGAGGTCGTGCGACTGGCGCAGAGTATCAGCCGGATAGGTCCGAGTAGATTGGTCCATGCATGCAGCATCAGCATGGAGCAGATTGCTTCCGCGTGAACATGGCGTCGCAGCCGTTGAAATGTGGAGTATGGGCATTTTCTGGCCGCATATACAACGTGGAGTTCGTAACGGGTAGAATGTAATGCGTCCTTACTTGCAGCTTCGGGAGCAGACACGCGGCCGATATTAGCGGTGAAAGTAGTTCGTGTGAGTTCACGCCGAGACAGAAAAGTGCTTGGGCCGACGCGTAGTGGGGATACTATATCACGAACACAGCTATCGTATCACTTGTCAGTTGAAAGAGCAGCAGCTTTCAGCCGTAGAACATCGGGAGTCATCGGCGAATACCCTGAAACTTCAACATGACAGGCGGGCCTTCAGTGACATTGAACCCTGTGTGGCAAGATTTAGCACGAGGATATTAGTTGCTCACAAGCGCTAATGCCCATTGATAGGCCCACTGGTATTCGACCATTTCTTCTTGCTACATGAATGATTCTGGGCACTAGGCTTGCTGTCAGCAGTATAGGCAGTCTTGTGGCACAGGTTAATAGGAGGAAAATACCAAGACATGTCTCGAGCTCAAAGAATGAGAAACACACAGCATTGGGATTTCGTAATACAAGAAGGAAATTTGGGAAATTCCAAATATTCCAGGGGCTGCGTAGGATAAATAGCTTATAGAAATAAACCGCATTTACGAATCGCAGAAAGAAAGTGGAGAAGCTGAAGAAGGTGGTGATACAAGGAACGGGACAGAGAGGTGAAGAGCACCATTGAGGTGGATCAGCAGAGAATTGGCTTTTGTATGCGTGATTTCGTGGTACTGTGGTGTTCACCGCCGCGCGAGACTGCATCATAGGTCCCACAAACTGATGTTTCCGCTCAAGTAGTTGCAAAACAAACGAAACACCGCCCTAGCCTCAAGCGAACATTTTAATCCAATTGACAAGAAAGTACCCACCACAAAGCCTGCGGGGAGTCTTCGCAACAAACTCGCTGGCCGTCGTAAAACCGGAGTGCTGGTTGTAACCGCCCCAAGCTCGACCCCCAGCGGAATGGCCACACACGTCGAGATTGAGGATCTAGATTCCTCTCTGTGAGCCACCTCATGTTTGATAATATGTACCCAGAATCCTTGGTAGACATGAATCCCAGGAGCGCACACACTATGGTAAACCACCGAGGCCTTCTGCATCTATAATGACTTTATCCCAAAGAGTGATCTCGTAGAGTTTGTCTTCTGTATTTGCTGCATTTGACGCCATTGCTACTTTGCTATCTCCTCCAACAAGGTGCCAGATAGCCAGATTGACAACACAATGCTCTGAAATCAGCATATTGCTCTCCTTATCCCAGACCTTCACAAGACCATCCCGAAAACCACCACTTATCATATAAAATTTGGTCCAGGTCATCCCACGGACTGCATTCATACGGCTAGAGATCGGTTGGTGTGCAGGGTCTATAGTGTGGAGGAGGGAGCCACCTTCCCAGTTCCATGTATGAATGGTCCGTCTGCTGAAGGAGAGATAAGGTTATCCAGGTGTAGCCACGGCAAGTCGCAACGTAAGCACTATGGTTAGAAACTTCTACCGTCTCTATATACAAGCATCACTAACCCATATTCAATCCTCCATATTTTGATGTGGACCACACCGCAAGTAACTGCCATCAAGTTCTTGTTGTCCTTAAATCCGAATATGCCATGGTACGGAGCATGACCTTCCGGATGGTGAAGTTGGTTCCCCGTGGAAAGGTCTCAAATACGTACAGTCTGGTCGATAGAGCCCGAGATTAGTAGATTACCAATGGTTTCTAGAGTTTTCATAGCTCTTGAGTGGCGACCCAGCTCATGTAAGCATGACCCAGAGGCAACATCCCAGACATGTACGTATGCGTACCGTCACCAATTCCAGTAATTACTGTTGAGTTATCTGGTATCCTTACAGCGAAAGTGTAACCGCCATGCCCAAGAAATTCTTTCAGCTTGACCCTACAACTAGATTAGTATACTAGCCTTAATACAAGAAAAGGTGAAAGGTTACCCAGTTTCAGTGTTCCATAGTCTTGTTGTCCCATCATTGTTTCCTGTCAGGAAAACGAAGCATTGCTGTCTATAGCATATATGAGTCCTGCTTCAATAACCTTTTTGTGTAGATCGTTTTCGAGATTGTGGTGTTTGCAGGCGATGCCCAAAACAACGACAGTTCCAGGGTGGGTTGCAGCAATTGCAATGCGTGGCGTGATGAATAAGTCATTAATTGATGAAAAGGATATTTGACGAGAGGCTTGAGAACTCATGATGACCTCGGGATGTATGGAAACCGCAGAAATAGAACGAGTTTCTGATGCATCTCTGGTAGCGGGGACTAAAGTAGACTGAGTGGTATCTATACCTATTCAACTAGTAATCTTGCTCACGAGCAAATGACACGGAACAGGAGAGGAGAAGGTAGGGCTTTAAGTGTGCGGGCTGAAGCGGCACAGCAAGGCGACAGAGGGTACGAAAAGGGGCTTAGCTGAAAAACAAAACAAAAACTTACCTACATATGATGCACCATGCATCGTCTTAACACGAATAAGTAAATCCAGCACATGAGAGACCACCAAACAAGCCCTTCAGCAACCAGGTAGCACACGACGCAATCTCCATTGTGGAAAATGCACGGAATGAACTGATGGACATCTTGAAATTACAACAACAAATACAGCACCAGCTCCTTGAGCAGTCCGGTATTTTCGTTTACTACTGTGATGATAAGAACGTGAACGCGATGGTGACACTAACTGCATACTTAGATGGAGTCCCACGCTAATCCGGGTTTGGCCATCACGTGGCGATAAGATACAGAACTATTCACCTCCAGAAATAAATTCTCAACCTTCCCATCGACACACAATAACATGGCGCCCACAACGCCATATAACGACGCGCCTAAGCGCAAGAGGTCCAGGAAGAAGAAATCGAGAACCGAGAGTGAGTTTCCTTCGCGAGTGGGGGCCACTAAGAGCGCTCATAGCTAATGCATGATAGTTGAGCTTTCTTCAAGTGACGAAAGTGATGGCGAGCAGAAGAGGCCTGATACACCTGAGTTCACAGTGAAGAAAGCCAAAGCTCCAGAGGTACGAACTTTTTATTGTTCAATCTCCCAGTTATTGATTTGGTTCTAGGAAACATTCGCTACAACATCAACCACGAAGTCCAAAAAAGACAAAAAGCGCAAGACAACACCTCCTGCCGCAATCGTGCAAGAAACCCCCGATATCTCCATGATCGATGCACCAGCCTCACCCATCACTGACCATCATACCGTTCCACCTCAAGTTGCCGAAGCCAAGGTTTCACCGGAAGAAGAAGATTTCGCATCCATCTACCTCCGTAAGATCACCGGAGAGCTAGCGGACGATCTAGACAAGGTCAGAGGTGCGAATGACTTTACCGCTAGGAGCATGCCGATGTTGGTTCACGCACTTAGGCAGGGAGTCAGTGGGTTTGAGGCGGGGGAGAGGAGGAGGGTGGTTGAGGCGTTCAAGTCCAACTGAAAAGCTGGCCAAGTCCGAATGCAAAAGCATGGCTGGCGCTCACTGATTAATTGGAGTGCTTGGATGGTAGCATGATTAGATTTCATGCATTCGCGTGGCATGTTTTGACAGCCGTGGGATATCATAAACTTTCTCTGCACAACTTCGCCAGCTCTGGACTCGCAAGATACCATTTCGAAGGTCATGTGGCACCCAAGATTGTGCAATCATCAACACCAAATTTCGTCAAGGGCCAACATCCAGCCCTGACCTCCACTCCAACTCAATCTCCCAAGCCAGCGTGTATGGATGCTTGATCACCACCATGTCATGAGCCAGCTTCATGACCTTGTCCAGCTTCTCCTTCTTCCTTCCCTCCTGCAACACAAGCAGATGATCATACGCTCTTTGCAACAGCTTCTCCTCGTACTCCCTCCTTAAATCATCGTCATTTGTCCAATCGATGATCTGTTCATAGATGTGCTCCAGGTCGCTCCCTCCATACACCTCCCGCTTCACATCCTTGGTCACACCTTCAGTGGTCGCTCCTATCCGTGTCCGCCGGTTGGCTATTTCGCTGGTGATGCGCTTGTTCTCTTCTTCTTCGAAGATCTCCGCGATGCGGGTGTATGTTTTGGCGGGATCGGGGAGGCGGCCTTCGAGACAAGAGTAGATGGACGAGGAGGGGAGTTGCGTTGCGAGAGCATTGGCGTACTGTTGTTTTGTGCCGCGAGCCCGGGCGTTGTCGACGAGCTTGTCAATGGCGGTTTGGGCTTTGTGGGCGTCGTCTCTGTTCTTCCTATTAGCACCCCTTCATTCTCGTTTCCTGTTTGGATTGAACTCACGCAGCAGCAAAAATCTCAGCTAGCTTTATTCCCACGCGCGTATACTCATCAACCGTGGTGGGGGCCAGGCTCTTGTTCTCATAGAGACCCCGTAATCCCAACCATGCCGGTGCTTCGTCTGGTTTGATATTCGCTGCGTCTCTGTATGCTTTTGCAGCATCCTCCAGTTTGTCCAACTTGTCAAGAGCTCGGCCTAAGAATAGCTTTGCGAAGTAGTTTTGTGGGTCCTTCTCCAGCACGAGGTTTGCTTGCTGTGCGGCTTCATCCCACTTCTTCGCGTCGATAGCCGCCTTGGCAGCTTTGAGGGCGGTTTTCGTGGACATGGTGGCGACGACGGTGATCGTGGAGGGGGTGCACCTTGCGCCCTCTCATTTGGCGGGAAATAATATGAAGTCCATGGAAAGAATGACACAGCGCGGGGATTATAGACGAGCAGACTGAGGTGGTGAAATGGGCCAGCGACGACCGGCTCAGCTAGCGTCAAAACCTTATTTCAGCCTTACGCGGGACACACCATCCCCACAGTCACTTTTCCACCTCCGTCACCTGTTTTGCTGCGCTCATCCCCGTTTCCTTTCGCATTTTGTGGCGTTGGTTGAATATTTGTAGGGCCATGGCGTCTTACGCACACCCCGACAGTGCTCACGACCTGCTGGACTTGGACATCAACACGCTCCGACAATTCATTGGTCTCTTCCCTGCAGATGGGCTGTCCAAGGTCTTGACGGGCTACCTAAGCAGTGGTATCTCAAAGTACCCACTATCGGCAGGAACTCCAGATGCACCGGATTTGAGCGAAGGAGGGGTAGCTCTTACGCAGGATGTCCCGGTTTCGCAAGAGGATTGCCTGGTCATGATGACTGTGAGTCTTAGTTTTCACAAACTCATGTTTTGAGAAATATTGAATTTGTCCCAGGAAGGCATTCTGGAGTCCAAAAGCTCGACTCTGGCTCATTGTCTGCTTGGAGACTACTATCTCTCATTAGAAGAATATGAAAGTGCTGTCGAGACGACCCGAAAGGGTCTGAAGCTCGCAGCTGCAGAGGTCAAGAAGACAGGCCTGTCGTTTCAAAGGCGAGTAACCTCTATCGAGCGAATGAAACCATTAAGCTTACGTTTTTAGAATTCGAGATGCTCTCAACAGTACACTGGCTACAGCCTTGATCTACTACCAACCACCTAGGAATCATTCCGAAGCGAAGGACATCTTCCGCGGAATCCTGAAACGGCAACCACAATTCACCTCAGCTCTCATCGGTATAGGCCTCATCCTCGTCGAAGAGGAAGAATATGTTGAGGCCATTGACTTCCTTGAGAAAGCGTTGGAACAGGATCCTTCTAACGGACGCATTGGTGCCGAGGTTGCCTGGTGTCAGGCCCTAAGTGGCAATTACGAGACTGGACTAAGTGGGCTGCAAAAGTACATGGAATATCCACAGATGGATGCATCTAAACCACGTGGCCGGGAACTCCGAGCACAAACGCTTCATAGGGTTGGCGTGTGTATGTGGGAACTCGATCCATCCAAAGCTGCGCGAAAGAGCCGCCAGGGCGCGTATGCACGGTTCCTTGCTTCTATCAAGGCGAATCCTAACTACGCTCCCCCATACACAATGCTCGGCATCTTTTACGAAGACTACAGCAAAGACCAGAAACGAGCCAGGCAGTGTTTCCAAAAGGCATTCGAACTGTCGCCCTCAGAGATCCTCGCGGCTGAGCGCCTTGCGAAGTCATTTGCCAACGAAGGTGAGTGGGAGATTGTTGAGGTTGTCTCACAGCGTGTCGTCGACTCTGGGAAAGCAAAACCAGTGCCCGGATCAAAGAAGAGGGGTGTCAGCTGGCCATACTCCGCCCTGGGTGTTGTCCAGATGAACAAGCAAGAGTACCAGAAGAGTATCGTGTCGTTCCTTGCAGCACTTCGCATCAGTCCCGATGACTACCACTCTTATGTCGGTCTTGGTGAAAGCTACCACAACTCCGGTAGATACAACTCGGCCGCGCGAGCTTTCAACTATGCAGAAACCCCAACGGACGGAGTGCAGATGAAGAAGTCTGGAGAGAGCTGGTTCACCAAGTACATGCTAGCGAATGTGCACCGCGAGCTTAGTGAGTTCAATGACGCCATCATTGGTTATGAGGAGGTGTTGAGGGAAAAACCAAAAGAGTTCGGTGTTTCCATTGCTCTTCTACAAACGTTGGTAGAGAAGGCGTGGCATTCCATTGAAAGGGGCTACTTTGGAGAAGCAGTCGACAGCGCGAACAAGGCCATCAATGTAGCCATCGGCATCGCCGAGTACAAGCCTGGGGCTTTCAACCTCTGGAAAGCCGTGGGAGATGCCGCTGCCATCTTCACCTGGGTACAAGAGAAGCTGCTTTCGTTTCCATCTGAAGCCATTCAGAGTCTGCTTCGTCAAAACTTCAACGATGAAGATTACAACTCTCAGAGCGGTCTGGATGGCATTGGCGCAGCTCAGCTGGAGTCACTCGTATCAGACAATACTGACGATACCCAATCAATCCTACCAAAGGCTCTGCACGCGTCCATCCTTGCACAAAAGAGGGCCATTGTCAGCTGTGCTGGGGACACGCACGCCCAAGCTGTTGCATGGTACAATTTGGGCTGGACTGAATACCGAGCGCACGTGTGTCTAGAACAAGAACCGGAGCAGCAAGGTTTGACAACATATTTGAGAGCATCGATGAAGTGCTTCAAGCGAGCCATTGAACTTGAAGCTGGGAATTCCGAGTTTTGGAACTCGCTTGGTGTGATCACAACGACTATCAACCCTAGAGTTGCTCAGCACGCCTTTGTCCGCTCCCTTCATCTCAACGAACGCAGCGTCCGTGTATGGACAAACCTTGGTGCTCTATACCTACTACAGGGTGACCAGGAGCTTGCGCATCAAGCTTTCTCACGCGCGCAGTCAAATGATCCTGACTATGCTCTAGCTTGGGTTGGGGAAGGCATAATCGCTTTGCTGTATGGAGATGCAAATGAAGCGCTCTCTCACTTCACTCACGCTTTCGAACTTTCTGAATCATCCTCTCTGCTCACCAAGAGACAGTATGCTGTTTCGAATTTCGACCACTTGATATCGTCAAGTACAGCTACTAGCAGTATCACAGCTCTCATTCAGCCGTTGTTTGCGCTACAGCAGTTGACTTTCCAACTTCCCTACGATATTCCGCACAAGCATCTTGGGGCATTATTTCTGGAACGTGTTGGGAACCACGAAGCTGCTATCAAAGCGCTCACGTCTATCTGTGAGACTGCCGAACAAGACTATGAGACCTCAGAATCTGCTTCCGCTCTCGCAAGGTACGCGCAAGGGAAGACCGACCTTGCCCGAAATCTTCTCGCAACGAGTTCTTATGCCTCTGCCGTCGAGGAAGCCGAAACTGCTATGGATCTTCTCCAAGATTTCGAGACCGATTCTTCCACCTTATCATTGGAAGCTCTCGCAAAGACCAAGCTCTCGGCACGTTTGACCGCCGGCCTTGCACACTACTACCTTGGCGACTTCGATGCCAGCATTCCCTACTTTCGCACCTCTCTCTCGGAAACAAGCTCGAACCCGGACATCATCTGTCTCCTAGCCGAGGTTCTTTGGGCCAAAGGCGGCGAGCAAGAACGGGATATAGCCCGTGAACAACTCTTCGCTGCGATTGAAAACTCTGGTCGCCATATCGGCGTCGTCACGCTGCTAGGCGCCATGGCAGTCATGGACAACGATGTCGATACCATGGAAGCCGTAAGAGAAGACCTCGATGCGCTCCGAACCGATAAATCACTCTCCTTGCATCAGCTTGCCCGCGTGGAGAAGGTCTGTGATGCCATTGGTTTCTGTCTCGGTGGGGTCTCGGAAGAGGTGAATGAAGCGAGACGCAGTGTTATGCTGACGCCATGGAAACACCATGGGTGGCAGGGACTCGCGACTGTGGTTGAGGATGGTAGTTTCGCGGCTATTATGGCGAAGAAGACCGCTAGGAGGAGTGTTCCTCCGCATGGAGAATTGGGGGCTGTGGGGTTGGCCAAGGCGTATGCGGGCACGAGTGTGGTTGGTGATGCACAGAGGGCCATTTTGTTAGCGCCGTGGGAGAAGGAGGGATGGATTGCGCTGGCGGAGGGTGTCAAGGGGGCTTGAAGATTGCCTGATAGGATCTGATGACTGGCGCTTCAATGGCATAAAGCTTGTATATCTGTGAGATTGAGATGGCTCTTGTGTGCTTATCACCACACCTATGAGCAGTTCCATCATGGGTATAGATAGTGCAAGGCCAATACATGATAGCACAAGATGTCCAGCAGTGTAGGCACACAATGCTACATTTGAAGAACAGCTCAAAACAATAGCGTCACTGGTGCATTTTACACCATCATATCCAACCGTTCTCAATTTACATGCATGACTGGTGGAAAGAATAGCAAAATACTTACCCGAACTAGCACTCCTCCATAAAATCCATGCCTGCCACCCCCATCAGGTTCATGCATCACACAGCTTCCTCGATCCAATGTGAAGACGCGGGGAAGTTTCCAAAAGGCTGTTCCCTCGTGCAAGGGGCAGTCGGGGTTTTCCAAATAGCCGTCAAGTCATGGTAATGAATATACGTGAAGGAACCATTTCCAAGCAATAACCTTTATCAGTCACCTTCAGACGTAGGGAGCTGCCATTTCTACCGCAGGGAGTCGTTTCTGTCAGATTTCGGGATGATCTGTGAGGTGAGTTTCCTCTGCTCAGGGGTTGTTGTCGCCTGTATCGATGGAGTTGTTGTTTCGCCAATCCTCCTTCTGGCTGGCGTTACTCGTCGCGACTGGTATAGCTGACAATCGATGGAACAGGCGATAGAGAGGTAGTTCCTTGCCTAAGGCTGTTGGGCCGTGTCTTGGCGTCTGTTTTCATATTCCCCTCATGTTCTCCGAATGTGTCCCTAGGGGTCTCCTCCCAGTGGAAGTACTCCCCTATAATGACGTTGAACATCATCAAGGAGGCGGTCAGGCGGCATGTGGCTGTAGTGAAGTCAGTATAAGGTGACGACGTGAAGCAAAGACGTGAGACGGAGAGGGCTTACTACAGGAATGGTGGGGTGTATTGCCTGAAGCCTTCGAAATGCTCAAAGCCCGAAAGTCTCTTGCGATGGAGGCGACGGCATTGGTGAGCGTAAGTATTCGAGATGCAGGGTCTCGAGTTCTTGCAAGAGTTGATGAGGCTCCCTAGGGAGCCTATACATTTTCCTTGTTGACAGCCTGAATGTCCAGGGCACTTTGTCGATACCAAGCCGTCTTTCGGCAGGAGTAGTCACAGCCTAGGGATAAGCGGATCCGAGCCTCCTCTGACGCCCCGGGTACAAATGCCTCCATTTCCAAATCGGAGGGAAGACCTTGGAAGCTCTGGCTGATTGAAACACCGATATGGTATATGCCTTCCCCCAGGCAGCCACTAAACCGGGTTAAAGAGGCGGAATAGCGACGTTATAAAGGGGCAAGGATGATCGTCATGTCGAAGACTTATCGTGGGTACATTTGGCTATGTCACAGATGGTTTCGCGCCTGTCATCCGGCTCTTAATCTTCGTGCCGAACATCATTATCCCTCCCATTCTGCTCGCTCGCTTCTTCTGTCTGGCAAAACTGTACAACTCCTTGTCCACATCTTGTTTCACGAGCGTAGGAAGTGCGCCATGGTCCAACATCATTTGGCCAATTTTCCTTGCACACCCTTGGTCGCTGACGTCGTTGAATTCGGCCAGAAATGTCTCCCAAGGCGGCGGTGAGTCCCAGCCTGACAGGGCATTCAACTTAGCATTCGGGTCAGCGCCGTGGTGGAGAAGAATCTGAATAATTTCTAGCGGAGGAATTTTAGAAAGACTCTTAAGTGAAGGACAGCTTTCGAAGTTGCGCACATAGCTCAATTCCGTTTCGGAGCGTGGAACGCTTAACTCCACAGCAATCAGCAGGGCGTAGTTGAGTACTTTCTTGTCTCTGACTGAGCGGGCGGTTGTACGTATGTACGGTGTAAGGCGCAGTAATACAGCTAGGTGAAGGAAAGCTGTGCTGCGAAGCGAGCCTCCTTTGCCATCTGACCAGTGTATTATATTGCCTTTCCGAACATGTCCGTGGGCGCCAACCTTATACTGCGATTGGTCGCTTGCAATCTTTGCGGCCACACTGTCCAGCTCGTTCAAGAATCTTACTTGCCTCCCAGATTCACAATCTGGATCTGCTCGCACTGCATACTCGATGGCAAATGTGACATGATCCCATAGGTATCCCCAGAATGTTGAGAGAGATTGGTATGGGTACCTATGTTTAACCTTCAGAACACTGATAAGAGCACCGCAGAGCCTACTGAAGGGATCGAAAGACTCGTCCGTGATCTCTAGAAGCTTGTGCCATACGTCTGGCCGCTCCACATAGTCTTTGACGGTCCTATGAAGATAGCCGACTTTGGCCCACGCCAGTGGCACACCCTCTGGAGCTCTCCATTCAAGTAGTCCTTTACAAGATCCGTTAAGACGGCGGCAAAGGTTTTGGGCTCGGGCATCAGCCTGTTCCGCCGGGAGTTCTCCAAAAGGCATCTTCAGGGCTAAGTCCGGATCCTCTTCGTCTGCATAGGACAGCGTAAGTATATCCAATTGCGTCACTGAGGCCTGTATGATTTGGAGGACCTGCGAAGTTCTTTTGAAATGGCGGTCTCCAAGATTGGTCAGAATCTTCCAGAAGAGGGTCTCCAGATCAGGGGGCAATGCGTCCAGACGAGCTTGAAGCTCCGAGAGTCGGTCACCATCTGAAAGCCCTTCTAACAGCGAGTCGGTAACTAGGGCCACCCAAAGGAAAACCCCTGATGCCTTCCGGATGATGTTTTCAATCAGCTCCCTAGCTTCGTACGGAGTTTCTCTTCTTCGGTCTTCAAAGCCCACGTTACTCTGGAATCTCGATGTGACGTAATACTTGATATCTCCGTACGTGATATCTTCGAGACGAAGACTGGGGCGCCGTCGGAAATTATCCTGGAACACGTTCCATGGCCGGCTTGAAACACAAGTCTTAACGTGTGGGGAGATAAATCCCTGAATCAGTGAAACCAATCTCTGATGGTCGCCATCAAACTCGTCGAGGCCATCAATGAAGAAAAAGAGTCGGTAGTTTGGGCCAGCTCCATTCACAAGCCTCTGGAAGGCATCTGTTAGAAGCTCCCAAGTAATGGGACGGTGCCATGGATTGCCGTATGCAATGTATTCTTCCATATGCTGGGGGAAGAGAATGGCCCATAGTTCTGGTGCCTGCTGAAGAGTTTTGTATAAGAGTGTTCGAGCCATGCCTTCTTGCGACATCTGAAGGTTGGTTCCAGAGTTCCAAAAGTAGAAGGGACAGAATATGAGCTTTTTGGCGCCTGCCCAGTGAGAGAGCAGTTGGAGGGTGCGAGGATCAGCGTGAAGGAATTTCATGAGAGTGGATTTACCAGCTGCTGGTTTACCAGTAATCCAATACAGTGGCTCCGATTCGCTTATCAACCATGTTGAAAAGTTTGACCAGGCATTGTGTGGTGGGTGGCGGAAGATCCAATCAAAAGTTTTGTGGTAGGCTTCAGATATTTTCGTCTGGCGATCGTCCACCTCAGAAAAGCGAATCCAACGCAGAAGCCCTTTATCAAATTGTTCGAGATCCTCTTTCTTCATTTGGGCCACCATTCCAGTCGCCGGCGATGAACGTAGATAACTGCTATGCTGTGCGTCGTAATCCTCTCGCATGGCGTCTATAACCGTCTCTTGCCACCCGTGGGGAGCTTTCATCTTATCGAAGAACTTTTCGACAGTTTTTCGAGTTTCTTTGACGGACGAGAGAACTTCCTTGGTGTTTCGTTCTTGCTGTTGTGCCAAAGCTGATTCTCTTTCCACTTGCTGGCTTTTGAAAATACGGATTTCATCTCTAAACATTGTTAGTCAAAGCGTTCATAGATCCGTGAGATACAGCTTCTTCACCTCTGATTGGACAGAGTCGAGAAGCTTTATATTGTACCTGAGCCTATCGTGTTCATAATTACGTTGTTCAATTCATCTTTTGGTTGATGAACGGATGTTCTCATATGACCAGTCGAAAGAGAGGCAATCTAGCTGAGAAAAGAGTAAGACTTACCGCACTGATGCAAGGAGATACAAAGCAATCTGTTGTCGGTAGCTATCCAACGTGTGCTCCAATGCTTTAATCTCGGCCTCATTCCATACTGTTTTGAGTGCGGCAACCAAACTATTCCAGGCCGTAGGCTTCGAAGTTTTCAACTTTTCGAGTAGATCCAGAAGTTTAAGAATAATCTTCTGACATTCAACACAAATTTGCACCAAGTCTTGCTCTGCGGGACTTGCCAATGCCGCACCTGAAGTTGAATTCGACTGTTCATCTAGCGCTTTCACCAGATTTCTGTTGTGTCCTTCAAGGGCCTTGGTAATCTGTTCTAAACTGCTCCCTTCTGGATCTTTATCTGTACCTGGCTTTTCGCGATAGATCTTGACGCCTCGAGACACGATTTTGCTGGCAAAGTCAACGAACTGTACCACGTTTGAAGCAAGCCCTAGGGCAACTAGAGCTTCCATGACGGTAACAGCGATTTTCGGTTTCTCATGGAGAACTTGACGCCACTCTGATTTTGAAGTCGAAGTGTGGGAAAAAGCTTAACTGTTGTGAAGGTGTCCATGTTGAGCAGGCTGAAGCGTCTGTTTTATCTGGAGCCATCGGGGCTGAGGTGACCTGGTGCATACAGGTAACCCGACCACACTAAAAGCTGAGGCGACCAACCCCTGAATTGCTGGTCTAAGCGCCTTGGTGGGGTTTTGTAAGTGGTTGGTCTGGTTAACTAGTAGCTTGGTGGGGTAATCTCTTTTATTAGCCGAGCCCCCCCCCTAGATCTCCTACGACACGAACACTACAATTTCTCGCCTAAGCCCTGAGACGAACATGAGTGAGGCAATTGTGAACACGTTGCGAGGCTGTTACTAACTAGTTCAGGCGTAATTAGGACCTGTGAGCTACTATCTGAAGTAGACAATGATATATCATTTGACAGCGACCTAGATGAGTTTGTTATAAATAATAATGTTTAAGTAAACCAAGGGGAACACGCTACAGATAGCGCAGAGGATGAGAGAAGCGATACGGAGGTAAGACTTTCATATCAATGTGTTGGGAACATGTTCTAATGATGTCTAGGACACGTTAGCATCCTCTTGAGCGTTTTAGAGAACATATTAGGAAGATGTTCCGAACACGTTTAGGGCAGGATGTTTCTTACCCCACATAACTCGTTGCCTACCTTCACCCGACAGTATATCTCCCCAAGCTGAACCTCGATGAGTCCGTTGGTGTTCTGAACATGTTAGGAACGGGTTCAGATTACCTTCGCATTATCCTTACTTCAGTGAAGGTGTCAACGCTAAATGGTGTACAGCTGAGTGCCTTGTACGCCTTGTAATGTTCCTGGAGTATGATTAGATTAATACTTTAACATAGTGAGGGTACCTACGCTCATGAGCAGTTGTTTAGACATGATTAGATGGTGTTGAGGTGAGTTTGTGATGTTGATGGTCGGGTGAAGTGGGTGAATATTGAGGTTGGTGGGGTTATCTTTTGGTGTGGTCGTGTTACCTAACGAAAATTAGCCGAGCTTTTAGTGTGGTCGGGTTACCTGCAACCACAGGTGACCTGCACACTATACAGTATCAGGAAGGCGACCCCTGTCAACTGCACAGCCACGGGCGCCACATCGTCACGATTTTGGAGCATGGGAAACGATGGTCTGAGGCATGTCTGAACTTTCCATGAAGGTCACAGACTTGGCTGGATTAACATGGCACCTCCGTGCAACATACTGCGACTGAATTAGACCGGAGAAAGTTGCGTATATGTTTGCATTCAGCGGGGTAGCGTCAACGACGCTATGGGTATACACTATTTTACCACCTCGTCAAGATCTCTCAATACCGTGCTTCAGAGCCATTGTTCAGAATTGCACAAATGGGAACAAGTACATCAAAGACTCACTACTTGATCATTCTCCTTCTTGCCCCCCGTTGATCAAACTACAGAGACAAGATATCAAGCACCCGTGCCTACTCATTTCCCCTCGCCAAAGTTTGAGTGGCTCGTCTCGTTCGCATGCTGCACTGCAGCCTCTTCGCCATTGCCCTTCCAGCCGCACGTATTGCATTTGATGCTGAAGCTCTTGGTATCTGTGTAGTAGTGCTTCTTTTTCAGCTCGCCGCAGAGTTGGCGGGCGGCGGCTAATATCACCTCATCCTCAGCATCGAACAACTTGACGTCGTTCTCGGTATCCATGGTTGAAGTGCCTTGTGGCACGAGAGCGATGGTATCGTAGTGGATGCCAGAGTACACGAGAATGCAGCGTTTGGGCCTTCCCTCGTTAAATCGGTCGACCCTCAAATCTTGGACATTGATGCTGCAGATCTCCACATCGAACTCCTGGGATAGAATGCTCAGCTCGATGCCGCCACCCCACGAATCAGAGTATGATATCCATTCGCAGTACTCATCAGGGGTCCGCTGTAATATTGCTTCGTTGTACAGGTCGGGGTCGGCTTGAATGCGCTGGGCGACCAGTGAGCGCAGCTCCGTCATGGAATCGAGCGAAGAGGAGAGGACAGCACTTCCGACGGCGCGAAACATGCAGGAGTTGTCGTCAGGCATTACCCGAAGAACGACGGTACCCTCATGGGATGGTAAGGGGACCTCTGGCGTATCCTTGAGCTCGGGGTTTTTCTTGCGCTCAAGAGAGAGCGGGCCGTGCTTTGACTCCTCTGCTGAGCTGCCCTGACTCTGGGGAGGGGCCGTAGTGTCTCCAGTTTCTTGCGCGATCACAATGATCTGAGCCCCGTTGAGCTTCAGATCAGTGTCGCTGAGGAGCGTCGACATGCCATACAGCGATGGGTCGAGCGGCTGTGGAGGGAACCCCCATTTCAGATCGAAGAGCGGGAGTGAGGTGGTGTCGGAAATGGTTGAGAGCAGGTCAGAGACAGCAGCATTGTCGGCGAGAGAGATGGTGTGCTGGCCAGATGGCGCGCGGAGCCGTATGCGGATGGGCATTTTCGCCGGATTGCAGATGCGAAGGGAGCTCGGAAAGCGGAAGGGCAGATCGGAACAGTTGCGGCAAGGCGCGTCGGCAATATGGGCCGTCGGATATGGCAGAAACAAGACGATGGGCGGACAGCTGTTTGTGGGAGTGTGTGCAGTGACTGGAGGATTTACGTGTAGAGAGCAGGCACGGCGACGGGGAGAGTTTCCTGCCGTGTTCGCAGGTGACAGTTGTCGCAGGTGCCACCAAGTGAATGTTCCGGAACCATGGAATGGCGCCGCAGCCCAATCCGGCATCAGCCGCGGCTAGCGCGGTTCCCTGCGTCGATCGCGGCGAAACATGGCGCCGCTCCGGAGGCGCTCGGACCGGCTCGGAGACGCGACTTCACCTTCACACACTGCAGCTTTCACGACGCGCATTCTCCCGCCCCTTGACCCTCGTTGCATCCCAATCGCCAGCGCCGACGTCACAGCTGCACGAATATCACTCCAAGATGGCGACAGGCCGCGCGCCCAGCTCCACGCCGGTGCCGACGACGGAAATCGCTGACCCCCCTGCGGCGAATGGCGCGCCGTCGACGGTGACAGACCAGCAGTGGAATGGCATGGCCTCCCTGCTGACCAACATCTATGCCTACCGAGACAAAGAGTGAGCTTGCGCGACACCTCGCGAATGCGCCCCGCTTGTTTGGCGAGTGCTGACACCTCCGCAGTGGCTACGACCCCACGAAGCTCTTCCAGCGCAAAGTCAACAAGCGCGCCCTCCCCGACTACTATGAAGTCATCAAGGAGCCCATGGCTCTGAGCATGATAAAGACCAAAGTATCGCAGAGAGAGTACGCGGACGTCGCCAGTTTCGTGCGCGACCTGGCCCTGATACCGCACAATGCGCAAGTCTACAATCGACAGGACTCGCAGGCATACATTGATGCACTCGAAGTCAAGGCCGCCATCGAACATGAGCTGAAGAAGCTAGTGGAAGACAAGACCATTGCCGAAGACGCCGCAAAGCTGCCGTATCTGGGCGAGATTCCCGAGCAAGACCCTCTCCTACCAGAGGAAGAAGAGGACGAAGACGATGACGACGAGGAAGAGGAGGAGGAGGAAGATGACGATGACGAGGAAGACGAGGGTAAGCGCAAGAGGCGGCGAGGTCCCCGATCCACAGCGGCCATCACTAAGCGTGAGGCTGGAGTAAAGTCAAAGGACGACCTCAAGGATAACGATCCGGAGTCCAGGAAGAAGCGCGGACGGCCGCCACGGGTGGACACTCCCATGGAAGCCAGGATTAAGGCCATCATGAAAGGCATCCGGAAACCAAGGAACTCTCTGAATAAGCTCATGGTTGGTGCATTCGAGCGGGTTCCAGATAAGCAGGTCATGCCGGAGTACCACGTCGAGATCAAGAGCCCTATGGCCATGGACATCTTGAAGCGGAAGCTCAAGCGGAAGAAGTACCAGTCCGTCGACCACTTTATGCAGGATGTCGAGCTTATGTTCGAGAATGCCAAGTCGTACAACGAAGACGATAGCCAAGTGTACAAGGACGCTGTCCACCTGCAAAAAGAGGCACGTAGGGTGGCTAAAGAAGAAAAGGAGAGACCAGATGCCGACTTCGTCATGGAAGAAGGCCGCATCCCCATGCCTAATGGGATTCTGCACAATGGCGAACTCTGGAAGGTCGGGGACTGGGTGCACATTCAGAACGCGAACGATTTGACCAAACCTATCGTAGCCCAGATTTACCGCACGTGGCAGGACTCAGATGGCGGCAAATGGGTCAACGCCTGCTGGTACTATCGCCCGGAACAGACTGTGCATCGGTTCGACCGTCACTTCCTAGAGAACGAAGTAGTCAAGACTGGACAGTACCGTGATCATCGCATCGATGAAGTTGTCGACCGATGCTTCGTCATGTTTGTCACGAGATACAACAAGGGACGCCCGCGCGACTTTCCTACCGACAAGGAAATCTACGTCTGCGAAGCTAGGTACAACGAGGAGAAACACAAACTGAACAAGATCAAGACTTGGGCCAGTTGCCTTCCTGATGAAGTTCGCGACAAAGATTACGTGATGGATTTATTCGACGCTCCCCGCAAGCTCAAGAAGAATCCAAGCCCCATCGCATATCTCTTACGCGACGACCAGAAAGAAGACGACGAGCTCCCGAAACCCGAGTGGGGTGCTGAAAACGCTCCCCCAAAGATCGGCGCAGTTCACAGACTTCCTCGAGATCCGAAAGTAAGTGGCATCATCCATATGTCTTTCTCATAGACCTTTTGTACATACCGCGCTGTTGAACGAAATCTGACAATTGTAGGATTCTCCGCCGCCAGAGCCAACACCCTCACCTCCACCAGCGCCACCGCCAGTTCCAGCCATGACCACTCCCACTCTTCCTCCAACTCCATCAAATGGCTACGGGGTTGACACGCATAGAAACTATCCTATCGCCCAGGCACCCGTTCCATCGCCCCTACCTGCGGCGACACCACAGGCTCACCACGTACAAGCCGCCTATACGCCGACTCATCCGACTCAATACCATACTCACTCCCAGTCTCCAGCTCCTCATGCTTCCCATATGCCGGCTTCGCAGCCTTCAGGTTACCAAGCGATTACCCCGCATCTACCTTTCCAAACTCATCAACCCCCGCCTCAGGTTCCCCAATATGCCACACCAAGGGTGGCACCATCATATCAACAACCTCTTGTTCAACAAGCGCCTGTGGGATACAAGGCCCCGCAACCGGTTGAGGTCTACGTGCTTAGCGATCACGCAAACGCATCCATCCCCGCGGATATCCGAGAGCAGTTCCATCGCGATGATCAAGGCCGAATTCTGTTCTTCACAGCGCCGCCTCTCAACGAGTCGAACATTGTCAAGAAGGAAGGCTCGGCACTTGGCCATACTGCAAGGTATCTCGTCGCAAAAGCAAAACGCGATGCCCAGATAGCAGCCAAGCGCAAGGCGGAAGAAATGAACGCTACTCAGAGAGAAGAAGCAGCAAAGAAGGCGCGTATCGAGGAAGAGGAAAAGTTCAAGAAGCAAGTTTCGGAGCTTGGAGTCAAGTCGATGAAGGCGCTGGAGTACCAACTCGCGATCAACACAAAGCGCGACTATGAGAAGATCTTCGACAGCAAGCTTTCCAGTGGCTTGAAGCAACAGCTTGATCAGCTTGCCGAGGTGCAGCAGATGAGCATCACGAGAACTGCAGAGAGGGAAGCGAGAGAAGTGAGAGCGAAGGAGAAGCTTCATGTACCTATCACGGGTATGACAGTCCAGCTCGAAGAGAAGTACGATACTTTGTAGGTTCTAGAGGGTGGGTTAGTATTCTTTGGTGTTGATTGGTCGGGTGGTTTACCTGGGGACAACAGGCGTTTGGGGCGTCAACAGACTACAGGATAGTTCGCCTTCGGGTTTTCGCAAGAGATCTGAAGATGTGAAGCTTTGCCAGGTCTTTTGTCTTCACATAGTATTGTAGTCATCAACAAGGAGTTCACTCGTGCATGGACACTGCCGCAGCCAGCCAATGACAGCCCCCGCAAACCCGCTGATGAACCTCGGCATCTACCCCAACTCTTAGCCTCCAATCCCCAGACATTCCGCCCGGCATCAGCTGGGGAGGGAGCTGGCCTGTTAGAGGGTTCGTAGGCCGAGGCACCATGTGTATGTAGTGTAATCATCACCAGCAGCTCTCTTCATCCCTCTTCCTTCCCATCCCCAGCTCTGTCTCTCTGTCTCCTTCTCAACTTCAGCTGCCCACCATGCCCCACGCAACCCTAACCCGAGCCTCTGTGGCCGAACACAACACGCCCGACGATCTGTGGTGCATAATCGACCACAAAGTCTACGACCTCTCCGACTTCGTAGACGCACATCCGGGCGGCTCCGTCGTGCTCGAGCAAGTCGCGGGTACCGATGCCACCAGTGCATTCTACAATTTGCATCGCCAGGAAGTGCTGCAAAAGTATGAGAGCCTCTGCATCGGCACCATCGATGGCGAGAAATCCGAAGTCATCGTCCCGCACCCCGGCGATCTGAGTCCCGTCCCTTACGCCGAACCGCTCTGGCTACGGCCGCAGTTCAAGTCGCCGTATTTCAAGGACTCGCATCGGGCGTTGAGGAAGAAGGTTAGGGAGTTTGTGGACGAGCATGTTACGCCTGAAGCGCAGCAGAAGGAGAAGGATGGCACGTATATCAGTCAGGAGTTGATTGATAAGATGGCAGAGAAGGATTTGCTGGCGATGAGGTTAGGGCCGGGCAAGCATCTGCATGGGAAGATGTTGATGGGGGTTGTCAAAGGCGAGGAGTTTGACTACCTGCATGATTTAGTGCAGGCGCAGGAGTTTGTCAGGTCCAATGCTAGGGGCTTTCAGGATGGAAATATGGCGGGGATGATGATCAGCTTGACGGCAGTGCTGCAGTGGATGGGGAATGAATCACTGAAGCAGAAGATTGCGGAGGAGTGCTTAAGTGGGAAGAAGAAGATCTGCCTGGCTATCACTGAGGCCTTCGCTGGAAGCGATGTTGCGGGGCTCCGCACCACAGCGACTAAGACTCCAGACGGGAAGCACTATATCGTCCGAGGAACGAAGAAATGGATCACGAATGGGATGTGGTGCGACTACTTTGTCGTCGGGTGTCGAACAGACAAGGGGTTTTCTGTTCTGCTCATTCCTCGCCAAGACGGAGTTGAGACCAGCTTGATCAAGACATCCTATTCTACCGCCGCCGGAACCGCGTTTATCGAGTTTAACGACGTCAAGGTCCCAGTGGAGAACATCCTGGGCGAGGAACACAAGGGATTTGTTGTGATCAGTAGGTGGTACCAACTGATCGAGTGGGAAACCCAATCGCTGACCAGTGTCACAGTGAGCAACTTCAACCACGAACGCTTCATGATGTGCTGTGCCGTTATCCGACAGTCACGCACCGTGGTAGAGGAGTGTCTCAAGTGGTGTAACCAGCGTATTGTTTTTGGCAAGAAGCTTATCGAGCAGCCCGCCATCAGGCAAAAGTAAGTTTTCCCTTCCCATGTTCGATGTGGCTGTCCCACCGTATCACCCGTGCCGATTGGTAACCGGACGGGGGAGTTGATGCTACACCCATCTCATCTATCGATCTTCGATCTGGACGCTTCGGCTAACCGCATGGTGTAACTTCAGACTCGCAAAGATGATCTCGCACGTGGAAGCCAACCAAGCATGGCTCGAGCAGATAGCATACCAGATGAGCCAGATGAGCTACGCGCAGCAATCGAAGCATCTCGGCGGACCAATTGGACTTCTCAAAAGCTTCTGCACACGGTCGGCGCATGAGATTGCAGATGAAGCAGTCAATATCTTCGGAGGGAGGGGAATCACTCAATCGGGCATGGGAAGGGTAGTTGAGATGTTCCACCGAACGTACAAGTTTGATGCCATCCTTGGTGGCACCGAAGAGATTCTCGCAGACTTGGGGGTCAGACAGGCGATGAAGGACTTCCCGAAGAGCATGTTGTAGTCCCCACAAAGGGTGGAGATGTTGTAGGATAGACTCGTTAGACATGTTGTAGATGGATGGGTACTACTGTTGTACAGCTGTCAAACCTGGCCCAATGTCGCTTGTGCCACTGTGGAGCTCGAACTAACCAGGATGCAATGATGGCGTGGTGTAGAAAGGGGCCGCTCTGGTGCCAGACCAGGAAGACATGAGGAGACGTTGAAACAGCCTATTCGGGCATGCATCGCTCAATGCAGTCCTCAAATCCTATCCCGCACAGTCGCAGTTCCAAAACAAGCAACGCCATCTGCATATTATTGCAGTACCTTTCCAGAACAAGCCCTCTCGCCACATGCATGCATGCCCCTCTCCAGCCCGAGGGCCATCCCTCACACTTTGCAACGGCGAAAAAACCATTCATCATGCACGCAGCTTCACAGCTGTTCACAGATGTTCACCGATGCCCCGCCAATCACAGCACGCGCATTCGCTGCTAGTCTACTGGTAAGGGCCCAGCCGTAGAGCTGCCACACAGCTGCCAACTACATATGAGTACCATCCCAGGGCGCCGGCAAAAGGAAATAAGGACATCCACGTGTTACGTCGCACGCCCGAAGCGGACATATGGTGTTGTGCATACGGGCGGCGCATCTAGATTCAAGGTGTGCAGATGCTTGCCCAGGTACCTGCCAGGGAGGGCGGCCTGGCTACGTGTCACCTGTTCGGTGAAAGGAGCGGTGGCCGGGCGCGACGATGGATGATGTGATGGTGGTGGGCGCGCATGCGGATGCTGGCGATTCCCACAGGGAACGGCGACCGGTCTGGCGCTTTGAGGGCAGAGGGTGAAAGGGAGAGGATAAAGCGAGGCGGCAACAGGGCGAGTCGCTGCGGCTCAGACGGCGAGGCAGGCGTTCGTGAGCGGTCCCTGCAGGCGCACGATACATGCAGGGCTTGGGATAGGTGGCGATGGGGAGCGATCCATATGGCAGCCCACAGCGGGCATCTCGGAGGAGTTAGTCAGTGCCTAGCCGCTGGCTGCGCTGCGAACGCATCCATGGCATGTCGTCTTTGAGTCGTGTGCCCCCGAGCCCAGCGACGAGGTCAAAGCTGGCCGGCGAAAGGACCAGACTAGAGCTGAGTACATAAGGACCGCCGAAGCCGCTCGCCGCCGCCCTGGGACCCTCATTACGAGTTGCTGCTGCTGCGTCACCCTGCGACTGCTGAGCCCGTGCCATTACCTCGCCTTCGTCACGCCGACCTGCTTTCACCTGCTCACTCACCCTTCCGCACTCACCTGCCCGCTCATACATCTCCTGAAACCGCCGGACCGCCGCTGGAGCCGCATCTGAGACTGCCAATACATTCACAAGCCGCTGTTGGGACTATCTGCACCTTATCTGCTTCTTCCCACGGCCAGACACCTGCGTACCTAGCGCCACAACCCGCAACCTCGCCATCGAGCCGCAACCCCCCTCGACCGCCCGTCTCACCACCCTCACCACCACCATGCGCCGCTCCCTCAGCATTTCGAGCCTCAGCTCCGACGCCTCCGAGACGCTCCCCTTTGAGCCGTCGATGCAAATCTTCGTCAAGAATGTCGCCGGAAACAGTACGTATGCCCTCTTACCGCCCGTTCCGAAGCGTCGGAAACAGATTCCACATGCTCCGACATGCAACCGCGCTGCGTGAAATGCCTGTGAATTGATGACTGACAACGTCCCCAACAGCCATCCCCATCTCCGTGCCGGCCTCGACCTCAATAGCAACCCTGCGCACCATGCTCTCGCTGCGCACCAACCTGCCGTCGACGGCTTCGCCCGACCTCCGCCTCGTGCACGCCGGCAAGCATCTCACATCGCCGTCGTCGACGCTGGCCGACTACCACATCCGGCCTGAAGCGACGCTGCACATGGCGCTGCCGCTGCGAGGCGGGATGCCACCCAAGAAGATCCGGTGTAGTTTCAAGCAGTGCAGGGACGCCGCACAGCGGATAGTAGGCGATTGTGGCTTCTGCGACGGCCATTATTGCGGCAAGCATCGTCTTTTAGAGGACCACAAGTGCGAGGGCTTGGAGGATTGTAAGAAGGAGAGCCATGAGCGGAATGCCGAGAGGTTGAATAGCGAGAGGACGGTTGCCATCAAGGGGGTGTAGATTCGCGTATCTCTGATCTCTCACAGCATCACGAGGCTGATGGGATGGATGGATTGGCTTGGGAGAGAAGAGCCTGACTCGATCTGATACGGGCGGCCATATCTTAAGACACGTTGAAGCGATGTGGCGGGTTTGGTAATCCAGCGAGCAATGTTTTGCGTTTTGGCGAAGGGCGGTAATAGCGCTTTGTTTTGGGCGGAACTTGAGGGGTAATCAACCTAGGTATCTTTTTCGTCGCTGTATGTTGGGAGGGCCTTTGGAGCATGGCGTCGGATCGTTTGAGCGGCTGTATATGGTAGGGTAGCTACGTTTGGAATAGTATTACATACATTACTTACCTATTGTTTGCAAGAGTTGGTGGTTGGTGTCGAACCTCCACAAGTGACGTCTAATGTCTGATGTCTTCAGCCACGCTGCATGCTCCTGTGCTGCACCTTCGCAGAGTGTTCGTGTTCGCTGACCCTGTGTTCGGTGTAAATGAGATGGAGGACGACTGAGCAGAGGTCGGATATCAAGAGTCATCAGAAGGTTCCGCTTAAAGCCAACGTCCACCTTAGTCTGAACTTAGATTCACGTACCTCTCTTATTTCCAATCCATTTCCCCCTATCACACCCTCAAAACACCATTTCCCAACGTCCTCTTCGTATTCCATCGACTCAGAAACCCCGTGCAGTATTGCTTTTTGCCTCCACCCCCTCGCCACATCCCATTGCCACTCCAACCACATCCCACTCGTCCCTGAGTTTCCTCCACGCCCAGCCCCCGCGTAATCAATGTGGCATGGGCTAAATACAAAGCCAAGCACTTCCTATCGGGAGAGTTTGGATGTGCCGCAGAGCCCCCTTTGCACCAAGACTAAAGCCTGAGAGGTGGCTTTCTTGTCCCGCAGATCTTGGAAGTGGGCATGGGTGGCTACATGGGTGGCTTGGGGGTCATGTGCTGGGTGTTGTGATTTGGCACAGGGAAGCGGTGGTGTTGTTTAGGCTTGAGTAAGGAGTATATGTATATCGGGATATTACTCCACCAAGAATATTGGAGCCCGTTCGGTTGGGAAGTTGACGAGACTTCTTGTTCGTATCGGACGTCGTCAGGGTCGCGCACGTCGAAATGATACCTTGGTACAATCTGATATTGGGAGTGTTGATCATCCGTTCTTGTCACGGGACTGGCTGTTCTTACTACCTGGGATACTTCCAAGATTCTTCTCCACGATTCGGTATGGCTGAGTGGAGTTTCGCTCGACGGGAAAGCTCCGCCCCCGGTCCGGAGAGACTGAACGGAAGCCAGAAATTATGAATTTGATAATATTGGAAGGAGAATCTGAGGGCTTATGGGCAATATGAATTTGGTTCGTGGCTGACTGCTCATTCTGGCGGCGTATGAGACGGAGCATATTGTCGAAATACATTCCGTGAAGATCGACGTTCAACACGATGTCGGTCATCGATCCTCACCGTCCCTTGAGCAGATCTTTTAAACCTTCTCGATTTCCGATTTGGAACAGCGTTGTCCATCGTCCCGCCAAATCGGGATGACGAAAAGCGCCACTTCCCTATCTTGATGTTTGGCAAGGGACCCGCTTGGCGGCTCGGCAGGCTCAACACCAACACAGGATCATCCTGATCTCTACGTTCCTCTCCTTTCTTGCACTGCCTCCAATCCCACGCATTCCACGCTGCCCATTCTTCACCGGCCCGTGGGGCATCTCGCTACTCGTGTTGTATCGAGCACCCACGGAACTTTTCGGAGAGCCGCATGTCGATGTCGTGGTTCACGTTGGATGCTGGTCGATGCTGCCACAGCGACACAGTGTCGGACCTGGCTCCTATCCATCATGTTCATCCGGCGGCTCTTTGTCTCAGGCTGGCAACTCCGCGAGAGAACCACGGACAACCGCAAACTCCCCGTCGTAGGCCATCTTTCCGCAAAAAGAAGCAGAAACGCTCGCTCGCCGTGGGGACACTCACGAGAACCCGCCAAGCTGTAGATCCCTCAGGCCTAGAATCGGACCTTTCTCAGCTCTAAACAGACACCTCAGCCGTGGAGGCTGTGCTAAGAGATAACGAATATCCAGCAAGCATTTTCCGGTGTCAGGGTGCGGGCGGATCTTGTTGCGACACAGCTTTCTTGGCGGAGTGGGATTCGCAACACCTTTGAGCGAGCTCAACCACCACTGGTGACGAGTTGTCCAGACCATCGCTCTTTTCTTTCGGCACTTTTCCAGTGATCTCCTTTCTTCTAACCTGTTACGAATCTTTTCCAGTCCAGTCACCTGTCTTGGAAATAATGCTCGTAGTCTGCGGTGGAGATTTGGGGAACTCCTCCTCGTGCCAGCTGTCGATTTCCATTCATTTGTCTCTTCATAGTGCCCAGAATATTTGAGGTTGTCGCCATGGCTCTCAGCGGTTGTACGGTCCGTTGTTTGGCTTCATTCCGGGCGGATGCACAACGTCGCAGTGATGAGCACATGCTAAGTCAGGAATGTAATTTGGTGGAACACTTTTGATAGAGTCGCCGTCAACGCTCAATCGGGTTTCCCAACCCACTGCTCCCGCCGGCACATGCCAAGCGCCCCCGATTGACCGTCCCGCTCCGCTGCCGTTGCTCTCCTATCACATCCGCTAGATCTCCATTTCATCGCGGCTGCCGATTAGACTTCTCTTGTAAAATTCTCCGACTAACAATTGACAGATACCCTGTTGAAATCATGTGCGTCCTTATCCTTCCACTATGCAGTAGCTACCCGTCGCCGCGCTGGGTCCTCGCGTCCTCACCCGCAGTTGTTGACTGTTGGCACATGCTGTGTCTAGCGGCTCCACTCGGGCTGTATGAGATCATCCACAACAAAACGAAAAACTGTACAGATGACTTGTCATTGCTGCATACCTGTGGGTATTCAATTAGGGGTACCGTGGACGCCTTTCCTCCGCTAAGGCAAGCCCGAACGTTGCATTTTGCATCCACATCAGCATCATGCCGGATTGGGCTATCTCGGACTGCCCTACCTTGGGCTGGATAGTTCTTGGCACTTGCTGGCGGGCATCGACAAACACCGCCCTTGGACGGGCGGAGTCGAGGATTCCGCATTGGCCGTGGAGCTTCATCGCTTGGCCGTTCTTGGCCCTGTCTCCTTGCGTTGCTTGTGTGCCGGCGGCCTCTATTCCAGCATTACACTGCCTTTTTGGCTACCACGTCACCGTGGACCACCGAGGGCCGGTCATGGACTCCACGGGGGCGATCTCTACGCGCCTGCTTGGCATGGTGGAGCCCATAAAGTGGACTTGGTATCAAACAAACATCCCCATGATTCTAAGCACCCGTGGACGCCAGAACTGTATTTATTCGTCACGCCCCCTTCTGGGAAGACACTCCACCCGCCAAATCCAACCGTGCTTTGTTGAGCGCTGATAAGATCCCTTTTCCTGTTTGCTCTCTCACTGATAGGCTACGTGACGGGTCAAGTGCAGCTTTCCCTCCGGCTCAAGCGCCAGCTTTACCTCCGGGTCAACAAATCACACACCATGGCGCCTCCCTCAATTGATGAGAAAGGAAGCCGCAACAACAGCAGAGCGACACTTGCTCTCTCCAACACCACATCCCGAACAGCATCGATCGAGAATATGTCCATCTCTTCATCCCAGGACTCACACTCCGACGAGCCATCATGGCCTCGTGGTTGGCGGCCATACATCTGCTCCTTTGCTTGTTTCTTCCTCATGTTCAACTCATGGGGTTTGGTGAACGCCTATGGGACGTTTGCCTCTTACTACGTTGGCCACTCGCTGCGCAACCAGGACCAGCTTGAACTCAATCTTATCGGATCCACGCAATCATTCCTGGTCCTACTCTTCTCAGCCCCTGTAGGCCGACTCCTAGATGCGGGATACGCTCGGTGGGTGATAATGATTGGTGCATTTCTTGTACCCTTTGGCATGTTCATGCTCTCTCTTGCTCATCCAGTGGATCCAGCAGCAACGGCCAACTATGTCACTATTTGGCTCACACAGGGATTTGTTGTTGGGCTAGGAATGGCTTTCTTCTTCGTCTCTAGCTCTCAAGGCAAGTTCACAGCTCTCCAGACTCGCATCGATCTAACACCAAGGCAGTGGCCGCTACATGGTTTCCCCACCGCAAAGGTCTCGTAGTTGGCTTCGTAGCCTGCGGCGCCAGCGTTGCTGGAGTAGTGTATCCGACCGTTACCCGTTATTCCATAGATGCCTTCGGTTTCAACAATGCCGTCCATGTTGTGGCCGGTGTAGTCAGCGTCACAGTAGTATTTACTGTGTTATTTGCACACCCAAACCCAGCCCATGACCACCCCAAGCCCCAAAGCTGGTCTGCGCTGAAAACATGGGTCGATGTCGATGCCTTTCACAACAAGGCCTTCTGCTGGTTCACCGCCGCTGTCGCCTTTCTCTTCCTAGGGTTTTATCCAATATTCTTCAACCTTGAAGAGGTATGATTGCCATCTCCAACCTCTCGTGTCTCTGCTAACGTATGACAGTGGGCCGCAGTCAGCGGCTATGGAACCCGTGGTGGATCTCGCATGTCCATGGAGCTGCCTCAATCCGATAACAAACCTTTGGAAACGTTCTGGCTCCTCACGATCATGAATGGTGCATCTACCGTCGGACGTCTCACGATGGCTGCTTTCTCTGACAAGACTGGCAAACTCAACATGCATATCGCTTCGCAGGTCATGTCTTGTCTCTTCGTCCTGATCTTGTGGTCATTGGCCAGCAGTACCACCGCTGCTATCGCTTTCTGTGTCCTCTTCGGCATGACGAGCGGAGCCGTCATCGGACTCCCACCGGCTTCAATTGCGGACATTCTCGCCTGCACCTACAATACACCAGAGAACAAGCATATCAGTCACACGAAACTCGGCCAATGGACAGGCATGATGTACTCCATCGCCGCAATCCCCTCGCTTGTCGGACCTGTGGTAGCTGGCCATTTGGTCACCGTATACGAGGACTACATTACTGTCCAGATGTGGAGTGGATGCAGTCTCTTCGTATCTGCTCTCTGTATGATAGCCTCACGCTACTATCTGCCCTGTGCCGATGGCGAGAGGGTTGGAGCAAAGGTTGCGAGAAAGCTGGGCAAGGAAGAGGAATGGGATGCGAGGGAGAAGGCAAAGGTGGTCACCTCCGAAAGCGAAGCAGATGTTACTGTCATTTCTCAGGCTACAACACGTGTCCCAAGTCAAAATCTAAGCCGCGACACGAGGGAGCGATGGTTTCCCGCTATGCCTGCTTTTGTCGCATCACCCACTAGGACCAGGGGCGATGACAGGATGGTTTAGCACCCTCTATGCATGGTGAGATGCAAAAGCTCATAGAGCGTCTGTCCCTTCAGGAGCCCAGAGGTGTGATTATGGGTACGGACGGGAGAATCCAAGCTCCGGGAGATCCCATTTCTTCGGGAGTTTAGAGGTGTGTTTACGGGTGTGGGCTGGATGTTCAGGCTACGTCGCCCACTTGTTTTCTAGTTCTTTGTATCTGCTCTGCATGCACGTTTGGATTTCGATCAGTCTCGCTGAACGATATCCTCTTGCATTTTCATACCTGTTTTTTCACTTCTCCTTTCTGGCACTATAATCCCGTAGATCGAGTCATACTGGTGTGTAGACGCAAGGCGCTCCTCTATTACTGGGTCGAGCATCGGTCATTAATCGATCAATCTCATCATATCATTATCGACTTCATAAAACAGATTTTTGTTCACAAATTCAAGGACATGCACCATGCCGCCATGCGAACACTTTGTCCTCTGCACACCTGATCAGAATGCGCAGTTTCCTAGTTTCCCCAGCTTTTCAGCTCGAATTGGCGACTTCGTGCAACCTCGACTTGGGCAGCAATGCCTTTGTTTGATGATGGCGATGAAATGCGATGGTTTGATGATATTGCTGTGGAGCTATAATATGGCACATATAGCATGTAGTTCAGTCGTGATCGGAGCAAGGGATGGAGCAAGGAAGCGCGATCGTCCAAGATTGGGAGCCCAGATTTTGCCATGGCGGACAGCAAACACTTTAATTCTGCTCGCACTCCCGACCGAACTATGTACCGGTCGATCAAATGGTCTCACATATAAGCAAACGCGAACGCAAAACGAGGTATACGTGTCACAATACCTTTCCCTCCTTGTATGTACATGTACACCCTCCCTGTCGCTTGGTTCTGAATTCGGCTGCAGGTCCAGGAACAGCAAATCATACTTTCCCATATCCTACCGCCTGCCACAACATCCATACCAATCAGAAAGATAGATAATAGGCTACATCATGATCCCCAAATCAAGCGTATCCACTCCCGCACTCAACCTTTGCTTGGAGCGCCCTTGGCGGCGTAACCCGCTTGGTGCTGTATCTAGGATGCTGGTGTGCTTGGGGGGGCAACTTGGCTGCTTGGCTGAGGCTGAGTGCTTGCGTACGTGATCCTAGTGCTTTGTCGTCATACGCGTAGGTGTCCAAGGTGTCGAATTCGGTGTTTGGGGGATGGTTGTGAGGGTTTGCAATGGCCGGGTGGGGATTATGAGAGAACGGTCAGAATGGAGCTTGAGACTGATAGTGATTGAAACCCAGGGAAGGGTTTCCGCCTTGGGTGTGGTGGGCAAGAGTGTCGATCTTCCAGGACAGTGGTACAAAGGGTCATGAGAGTACGTACCGCACTTCGTCCTCTATGCTTGTCCCGTTCTCACCCGTAGTCTCTTACTGCACACACTCTTCACCCTGCCGACACGTCGATCATACACAACGATTGCCATAGCCATCTTCCCCGCATCCCCACGGGACAGCAGCCATGTCGGATCGGTCCCACAAGTAGCCCCGGACTTTCCCCGGTTAGCCCTCCGCCCACATAGTTACCCCGTGCCTGACCGGTGGAAAGGCGAGCAAGTTCCACTTTGCCCAGTATTCTAATCAAACGCAATGCCCCGTTCCTATGCATTCCACGGCCGAAAGCCCCGACGGTGGAGACAGTCCGGGCCTATCGCCTTGAGGTCCAAAGTTAACGTGCTGGAGTGTTGAGCTAATTGCGGGGGTGGTAGGTAGTAGCGTTGAAACTACCGTGCATCCTGCATACACGAAGAGGCTCAACTGCCTCAACCGACAATATGCAGAGCTAGGCTAGCCGCGGCTGCGGCGTTCTTGTTGATAATTTGTTCTTCCGCATGTGGAGTTGTGCACATGGGCCCGGGGTGTGAGAGCTTGGTTGCTCGTTGGGCATAGGCTGAGTATCAGGTTAGTCGAAAGCAGACTTTGAAGTCAACACGTTTGCACTACGTGTTCTGGGCACTTTGTCCTTGTGATGAAAATGTGCGTCGAAGTCATCCATTGGCAATATGACTATGAGAAAAGGTGCAGAAACATGCCGCCGTTGGTATCTGCAAGTCTGAGCATGTTTCTGCTTCCTGTATGCACGCCTCCGAATCTGTGGTCTTGGTACCTCTGTCGACACAGAATCCCGGAACCGTGTAAAGTGGCCTGATTCTACCAATACATTGGACAAGACGGAGAAATATCATCTAGATGCACGCGGTACGGATGCCAACTTGGGCTCAAAGTCCGTTGCTGGATATTCCTCCCGCGGCACCTAATCCTCGTCTATCTTCGGAGATCTGAGAAAACGCCTGCGTCGGTAAAGTGGTCTGATTCTGCCGCCAATCTGGACAACAAGCTTGGACTTGGAACGGTTGTTTTGATCAAGCAGCTTTTTGGCGCTGCTCCGTCTTGTCAATACTTGGGTGGATAAGTGTGCATATGCCGGCGGAGAGGAACCGCTTTGGCGACATGATGGATTGTGTTGTCTTTGATCTTCGGCAGTTTTTTCTGACAAAATGGAATGTCGGGAAAGTGGACTGACTATTCCGAAGATCTGAGTACGCTGCCCTGGTGCTTGGGCGTGGCCACACGCTTCTTGTCGGCTGTGAATCTTTGTGGTTGCAGCTGGAGTGGAGTTCCCCCGTGTAGTGTTAGGAGTTACGTCTCTGAGCCGCACGTCGACATTGATTATGGTTGTCCCCATTGAGATATCTGGCTCAGACTAGAGTCTGCTCACACACCTTCCCCAGAGGTCCATATGCTTGCTGGACAGGTTTGGTGCGATTATGCGCCGTTCCCAGCACAACCAAGGAACGCGCTGGCATTGAAGTCTCATGCTTGATTTCTCCATCTGGTTGAGCCAGGGAAGAGAGTGCCTTCGGCACTCGTCCGGTAGTGTAAGCAGCAATGACAGCCCGGACAGCTTCTGTAATATTGCGGCTGAATAGATGACCGAAGGCGTTTATTCCCATGCAAGATTCCTTGTTCCACGAAACGCTACTTAGGTGTGGAATAGTCCGCTCCCCGATATTAGATCTGGGCGGTTGATGTGCCAAGTCTCCGCTCGTATTCGAAACTCCACTCCTTGCTGACTGGGGAACTGCGCAAAAGATAACGCCCAGGAAGAAGAACATAGAGAAATGTCGTGTGGGGCGGAGGGGAAGCTCCGTGGTGCTCGTGGTTAGGCCTAGCATGAAGTTGATCCATGAGTGAATCCGACCGCTTGTCGCAGATAACCCTTATTGTTGATGTGCCAAAAGGCCTTGGGAAAGCATGTTTCCCATCTAAGACCCACGTACTTTTGCTGGTGTTCAAAACTGAAGGTCATGACAAGCCTGCACGAAAGAAAAAGGCTAGCAGCACCTCCCAAGAAGCAACATCTCTGGCAGGCGATAGCAGTGCCCCACGAGGAGTACCCGAAATGTTCAACAGTCACGAGAACAAGCAGAGTCGAGACAGCGTCGCTGTGAAACAAACTTAAGATTGCGGAATGGGCACAAACGTGAACCGAAGCCGGGACAAGTGAAGTAGACTGCTGAGGATGTCTTGGAGGTTGGCAGGGCTTGGGTGGCTTCTTCCAGCGGGAGCCAAGGCACAGGGCGGAGCCCGCTCATCTTGGCTACGGCACATCCTCTTGGTAGCGTCGGAATGGCGTGGGGTGTCATTGCGTAGTGACTTTGACGTTGCAAGCTAAGGAAGTATGACGAAATAGAGTACTCGACCTATGGTTGGTTTTGTTAGAGAGTGCGAAAGAGCCAGGCTGTCCAGTTCAATCCCTGAGCATACCGGACATTGTTTGAATGCCAATGTGATGCGAGCATATTGAACATTCGAATG
Organism: Amniculicola lignicola CBS 123094; assembly: GCA_010015725.1. NCBI lineage: Eukaryota > Fungi > Ascomycota > Dothideomycetes > Pleosporales > Amniculicolaceae > Amniculicola > Amniculicola lignicola. The sequence goes on from ML977556.1 coordinate 1,026,880, forward strand.
TAACACATTGCCTTGAACGTTCTTCGAAACTGTCGTCGATGGAGCTTTCAAATCTGAAGGTTTTAACTTCCTGGGAAGCGATTGTTTCAAATGTCTAACGTACCCTCACAACAACAGAGCAGACCGCCAATCGAGCGAATTTTGCCACCAATAAAGTGGAACTGGGCAATTTACAACACACGAAAGGTACCAAAACGATTTGATGAATATTACGAACAGTTGAAATTGTGATAGAGGCAGGTATATCGCGCCACAAGAAGAAAAGGGGTAGTCGAAGAGCAAAAAGAGAATTTGAGGCCAAAGGCATATTGAGATCCGAGGCATAGCAACGAGACTGCGGCCATAACTCACGAAACGCCGCCTATGCAGGTAAATATGCTTGCGTGATTCCAAAAGCACAATGCTGGTCTGGATTAACAGAAGTTGCTGGAAAGGGCAGCGTGTACATACCAAGATACAGCGAATCGCAGAAAACCACCTACTTATCGTACATCTGTATGGCTTCGGATAGAGCGGGCGTAGGTCATCGCATCGACTGCTTCCCACGACTGGGTGTTTGCACGCCGGGCTTTTCGGTATGTGCAGCAACTTCTAAGACGCTCGTGGTACTCTCGCCACCGCCTTGTACCGTCATTCCAAGAGTTCGCCTAGCCAGCTCTTTCTGTCCGTTACCTAGAACATGATCTGAGCCTTCACCAATGGGTGATTGTGCAGCACTGCCTCCGCCGTTTGTTTCCGAATCACCGTTAGTATCAGCCGAGGATGGTTGCATCCATGGCACATCGGTACAACGTTTAACGAGCCTTCTTGTTGTGTCATCCACTGGGGCGAAATGGGTTCCGCTACTCATAAGGCTGTGGAACGCTCTCATGATGGCGTCGCGCTTGTAATGAGGGGGCTTGCTGATCTGGCTGTTCGCTAAAATAGGATGGAGAACCCGGAGGTAGGTGTGACGAAGCGCATTTGCGGCAGGGGAGTCTGATGGAAGATCGTAAAGGTTCCGGAGGATGACGTCTATCAGAACATGAAGATCGTTGGTGTAGAAGTACTCTGCAGTGGCGGGGTTTAGGAACATTAGGTACAAGGCTTTGAGGATCAAGAGCTGCAGAGATGTCTCTGACTCTCGATTCAGGAGCAGAATCAGATTGCAACCAAATGTCTTGTAAGTATTGCCGTGCGTGGACAAGGCCTTGATGACGCGGTTCGTCACACCGCTATGACCACTGGCGTGCTGGACGGTGGACACCACCAGGTATTGCTCGTTCAGGACAAGCTGCCCACGGTTAGAAGCGGATTCGATTTGCCAAAGAGAGGCGGACTTGCCAGAACTCGAATTACGGGATAGTGATATGGGTCGTCGGAATCGTCAGAAACCCCTTCGATGACGGCCAATAAGTGAAGTATAAATGCATCATCGACAGCGCCTATCCACGCGATCAGTACGTCTTCCGATGCACGGAGAGTAGTCCTGCGTGACCTTACCGAGATCTTCACCGCTGAGCCTCTGTATGCGCGAGGACTCGTACATAAGCTCTAAGAGCATCTGGTGTAATCGAATGTCCTCCTGCACGCTCGACGACTTTATCAGCTCTACCAGGCGCGGAAAGCAGGACTCGTCGTGCATCATCTCGAACGTAGCATCGTCTCCGCTGTTGCGGCTGTCATACAGGAGAAAGGCAGCGACCATGTGCAGGGTTGGGTTATCGTCCTCCTGGAAGCGGGTTAGTGTGGCTCTCGCGCTCGACGGAGGTGAAGAACGGCCACGTACCTGCAGGAGACAGTAGATCATCTGTCGCCGCACATATTCCTTGTGTGCCTCGAACAGCGGGCCCTCGATCAGGCGGAAGACGCATTTGGCAATGCTGTAGTCGGTCTGGAGGTAGTCGGCTGGTCTTCGTTAGCGGGTGGCTACCGCAAGCCTCCAGAGCGCGCAGCACCTTTGTAGCTCGTGGTCACGTTGAGGTACGAGCGCAGCGCGTTGTCGATCAGCTCGTCCTCGTGTGCGTGGCAGCGCGTGGAGCAGATGTCGTCGAGTTCTATGTGGTGGGTTAGCTTCCCAGTGTGCTGCAAGTGTGGGGTCTCTGGCGGCCTACCGTCCCAGAATTGCTGCTCATTCTCGAGGTTGTACGACACCTCAAACGCCATGCTGGGGTCGCAGAACAGCAGCCAGATTCATCGTCTCCCGCCGCTGGACCTGGGGAGCTCAGAGCGTGGCGAGCGTGTGGGTATGGTGTTCATGTTTCGGCGCGGGCATGACGACGGACCGCCAACTGCACCCGAGATGTGTTCGGCGGCTATCCCTATTCGGATCTTAGTGTCTGCTGACACACGCGCTCAGGGGTGAATAACACCATTCATCGCAGCAGTAGAGTACGGCAGCCAAATGTCTTTATAGATAAGTATAATAATAGTATGCGCCCCATTGAGTTTCAGCACAATCCCCAGTACACTTTCCCATAAGACTGCAAACGCCCAAGAATGCCCCCAAACCCCAGCCCATGGTCTCATGAAACGCCCCACATCTACATCTCCTCTACTAGAAGCCAAATGGAAAGCCGCCGCCGCCGCCGCCGCCGCCGCCACCGCCTTGCTGGAACTTGAAGCTGCCTCCTCCGGGGCGACCTCCTCCTTGTTGGAAGAAGAACTGCTGGCCGCCCTGGCCACCAAACGGCGAGCCCTGGAAGGGGTTCTGTTGCTGCTGCTCCGGGTTATTCGGGTCGTCCCCATTGTCGAAGCGAGCCTTGAGTTCAGGATTGCTGAGAACCTCGTATGCCTCGTTGATGGCGGACATCTTCTTTTGGGCTTCCTCAGCGCTGATACCCTGCGAAGACGCCTTGTCCGGGTGGAAGAGCTTAGACATGCGCCGGTATGCCTTCTTGATGTCGCGCTCATCGGCCTCGCGGTCAACGCCGAGGACCTTGTAGTAGTCCTTCTGCTTCGACCGCTTGAGGAGGTTGTGCGCCTTGTGAAGGAGTTCTTGGATTTTTCCGTTTTGGGGATGGGCCTCCTTTGCCTTCTCCAAGGTTCGGATACAGTCCTCAAAGTCATCTGCATCAAGCTGTCTCTGGGCTTGGTTGAGCAGCCCATGCAATGATTCTGGGTTAAGCTGAAGTGCTTCAGTGCAGTATGGTGTCGCCTTCTTCATGCTGTTCATCTGTGGAAATTGTCAGTTCACGCTTGATGACGCGCCCTGTAACTACGAATACGAACCTCCATATATGTTTCACACGTCATCTCAACCAGGTTGATGTACAAGCCCTGGGGGGAGTTCTTGTAGATGTAGCCTTCCTTGACATACTCCTCAAAGTCGTCCTTGACTTCCTGAAGAAGGCCGGCGTCTTCTCCGCGGGGGACTAGGAGCTTGGATGCCCCGATGTATTGGCGCTTCTCGAAGAGCTGCCGCACCTTCTTCAGCTCTTTGTCGAGGTTCTTCTCCCGCCGCCTCAGCTTCATGCACTTCTTCGAATCCGGATCTGACTGGAGGCACTGCGCCACATGCTTCATTCCCTTGTCGGTTTCACCCAACGAGTAGAAGGCCATTGCGGAGCTCTGGAGATGCGGCTCGATGTCGCCAGTGTCAATCTGCAGCAGGTGCTGCAGGTCGCCGATGCCCTCAATCACTTCGCCCTTCTCGAAGCGGCACTTGGCGCGCGTTTTCCGGATGTCGTAGGCGGCGCCCGCAACCAGGATGGCGACGCTGGCCTGGGTGACACACGTCTCCCAGTCGCCCTTCTCAGCCGCCTCTTCAGCAAGAACAGCCGCACCCTGCGACTCCTCCAACTGCGCGATCTCCTCCGTTTTCCCTGCCGCCTCGTAGTCTTTGCGTGCTCCCGCCCAGTCGGCCCGTCGGCCCTTTATCTTTGCTCTCTGCACCAGGGCACCCTCAAACCCGGGCTTCATCTGCAATACTTTGTCGAAGTCATGCTGCGCGAGCGCGGTCCGTCCGAGGGAAAGATAGGCTGCGCCGCGCCGGAAGAAGGTGAGGTAGTTCTTGGGGTCGCGGGTGATGGCCACGTCGAAGTAGGTGAGGGCCTCCTGCGTGCTCCCCGCCGCAAGCTTTGCGCCGGCGTCCCTGATGAGCTGCGACACCGGCACGTCGAGTGGGATGTCTGCGGGGGAAAGCGCCGTGGCGAGGGGCGTCGTGGACAGCAGCCCGAGGGCCAGCGACGACAGCCGGAGGATCATGGTGGGCCTGAAGCGTGCAAATGAGTGGCGGTAGTTGAAGGCAGAAGCAGCGGCAGAAGAAGAAGAAGAAGAAAGGAATCCTAAGACATGGGAATCGTGGGGTCGGGGCTGCCGTTTATAGGAGCGGCGCGCTGGGTCGTTTGTTGAAAGTGAAAGTTGTCCTTTCAGGCGCGGCGCAAGCGTTCCTCGGATTGGGACATCATGCGGAAAGGGGCCGTGCAGACACGCTTGGGGCTTGCAGCCAGTCCCCACCCCTGTCCTGGCGCGCGCAGCCTTGTGAGGATGATGACGCCGCAGCCTTCAGCACTCCCGCCGTCTCCCCGCCCATGCAGTAACCCATAAATCTGGGCTCCCCCCCAGCTGCTGTCCTCCTCTCGTTGCTCTGTCAATCCTCCTCGAATCGCCCGCCGTGCCCGTCATCGTGTCCATTCCACCGCCATGGCTCCGCTCCGCCTACGCATCGACGGCCGCACGTTTCGGGACAGCGACAACCGCGAGGTCACCCTCCATGGCATCAACGCCGCTGCCGATGCAAAGTTCCCCGCAGCCCCCGACATTCCCTCGCACGTTGCCGAGAACTTCCTCGACGGTGACAATGTCTCCTTCGTGAACCGTCCCTTCTCTGTGGACGACGCCGCCACACACTTTGCCCGGCTACGCGGCTGGGGATACAACACGATAAGATATATTTTCACGTGGGAGGCCATTGAGCACGCAGGGCCAGGAATATACGACGAGGAGTGGATACGGCATACGATTGCAGTGCTGCGGGTGGCGAAGGGCTTCGGCTTCTACATCTTCATGGACCCCCACCAGGACGTCTGGTCGCGCTTCTCGGGTGGCTCTGGCGCGCCAATGTGGACGTTGTATGCCTGCGGGCTAAATCCCAAGACGTTCGATGTCACCGAGGGGGCCCTCGTGCACAACACATACCCCGAACCGGCAGAGTTTCCGAAGATGATCTGGGCCACCAACTACACCAGACTGGTCTGCCAGGTCATGTTCACCCTCTTCTTTGGAGGCAAGGACTTCGCCCCCAAGGCCATCATAGACGGGAAGAACATCCAGGACTATCTGCAAGACCACTTTATCGCGGCATGTGGCCAACTCGCCAGGCGCATCCGCGAAGCCGGCGACCTCGAGCACAATCCAATCGTTGGATGGGAGAGCCTGAATGAGCCAAACAGAGGGCTCATCAGTTATCAGGATCTATCCGTTATTCCGACCGAGCAGAAGCTCCAGAAGGGCACCTCGCCCACGGCTTGGCAGGCGATTCTAACCGGATCTGGTAGAGCTTGCGAGATCGATACCTGGGACTTTGGTGGCATGGGCCCGTACAAGTCAGGCACAGCATTGATTGACCCTGAAGGTGAGACTGCCTGGCTCCCTTCGGACTACGACGACTCGCATTATGGCTGGAAACGCGACCCGGCGTGGAAGCTGGGCGAGTGCTTATGGGCCCAACATGGAGTTTGGGACCCGGCGACAGATACGCTTCTGAAAAAGGATCATTTTGGCAAAGACCCAAAGAACGGCGTGACCATCAATTACGAGTATTTCACAAATCACTACTACATGGCGCACTACCGCAAATATAGGGATATGGTCAGGGGAATATTTCCGGATGCATTGATGTTCTTCCAGCCTCCTGTCCTCGAAATCCCGCCTTCACTCAAAGGCACCGAGGACGACGACCCGAATATGATATTCGCGCCCCATTTCTACGATGGCATAACGCTCTTGACGAAGAAATGGTAAGGGAATGTGTGTCTACAGCACTTCAGTCCGCTAACAGCCATCAGGAACCGCGTCTGGAATATCGATGTTTTTGGTGTACTGAGGGGCAAGTACCTCACACCAGCATTCGCTATCAAGATTGGCGAAACAGCCATCAGAAACTGCTTTGCAAACCAGTTGACCGCCATACGGCAAGAAGGTAATGATTACATGGGTGTGCACCCATGTGTCTTTACAGAAATCGGCATCCCTTATGACATGGACGACAAGTATGCGTACAAGACAGGGGACTACAGTAGCCAAATTGCAGCGTTGGATGCGAACCATTTTGCCTTGGAAGAAAGCAAGGCAAATGGGTTTGCACTGTGGACTTATGTCGTAACGGTCAGTCGATTGGCTTGGCGCTCGATGCATTCACTGACAGAAAGCAGAACACTCACCAGTGGGGTGACCAGTGGAACGGGGAAGATCTGTCGATCTACTCTTTGAACGACAAACCTTTGTCTAACAGCACATTTTCTGGTAATGCCTCCCGATCATCTCTCGATATGAACTCGCCCTCGTTCTCTGAAGCGCAGTCGTCGGAAACACTCCAGGTATCGCCTGAGAATCTGCAAAAGAGTCTGTTATCAGAGAGCATGAGCGCGACGTCTACAAACGGTGATTCGCAGGGTCTCCGTGCCGCAGAGGCGTTCGTAAGGCCGACCCCGGTCGCTGCACATGGTGACATCTCCTCTTATGGATTTGATCTGAGGAATTGCACGTTCAAGCTTGCCCTCAAGGCCCCAGGCCCGACCAAGGAAGATGCGCCCACAGTCGTATATCTCCCCCAATTCCACTTCCCCGCTGGCCAGACAGACATTCAGATCAGCAGCGGCAAGTGGACCATCAGCACAGAAGACGCAAACGGGGCAGCAATGCAAATATTGAAGTGGTACCACGCCGGGGGCGACCAGACGTTGATGGTCAAGGGAGTGGTGCGCAAGCAGGGCGCGGCGTTGGGCGTGGAAGAGGATGAGGGATATCTCCGCCAGTGCCAAAGACAAGCATGCACTATGATGTAATGCTCGTTCGATGGTCACGCTGCCAGGTCAGCACAAACGGCGTTCTGGTTATTAGCAGGGGGGATGTTCTGGCCATGCATGGTGGCGTTGGAATTGTATATAGGAAGTTCTTGAAACAGTGTTTCGGGAGAGATGCATTCTGTAGATATTTTATCGGAGGCCATATTCGGCAGACCAGGCTCCAGGCAGCTGACTTCGCGTTGACCGGACGCGCCACACCACCGTCACCCAACGAAGGCCGCCCGGCGCGTTCGTCGTGTGCAGAGTGCATCTGCAAGTGAAGAGTCATCGGCTGCCACGTGAAGGGGAGCCCACGCAAGTGTGTCTTGCAGGTCTCCGGGTGCGGGTGGTGCTGTGGGCCTACACCGATTATTCACGAGCTGCACGCTTGGGCAGCCTGGACCGCTTCATCTCTGCACCCACCGACCCCCGCGACTAAGGCACGCTGCACCAGACACCTCCCCGCCCCCCCAGCACCCCCAAGATCAGCACCACCCCACCCGAGCCCAGGCACACCGCGCAGGGGATTGCAGAGCCGCCTCCATCATGGACGTCGGGGCTGCCATCACCCCGCATGCTGTCGTTGCAAATGGCGGCGGCGACGCCCACCAGAACCGCGACCTCTCGCAGGTGCTGCAGGCCCTGCAGGCCATCTACGACCCGGCCTCGAGCAACGACACGCGCCGCCAGGCCTCCGAATTCCTCGAGCAGGCCAAGCGACACCCCGAGGCGCCCTCGCTGGGGCACACGCTCGCCTACGACCGGTCGCAGCCTGCGCAGCTGCGGCACTACGGCCTCTCGATGCTCGAGTTCTCAATAAAATACAAGTGGGAGGACTTCAGCGAGGACCAGGCCGCCGCGCTGCGCAACTACGTGGTCGAGCTGGCCCAGAACGTGGCCGCGCCAGACCCCGTCTACCTGCGCAACAAGATCGCCCAGCTGTGGATCGAGGTCGCGAAGCGGTCGTGGGGCGCCGAGTGGATGAACATGGACGCGCAGCTGGTGGACCTGTGGACGACGTCGCTGCACCACCAGGCCATCGTGCTGCATGTGCTCGAGACGCTCTCCGAGGAAGTCTTCAACCGCGAGGACCCCACCGCTGGCCTGCGCGGGCCCGACCTGGGCCGCGCCTGTGTCGAGATCTTCACGCCCGCACACGTGCTCGCCGAGAGCCTCCCGACCCGTGACAAGAGCCTGGATGTGCGTTCTGGCACTGAGGGCTGGCTCAAGCGCAAGTGCGACAACCTCACGTCCTGTCTGGGACAGGACTGCAACGAGGAGCGGGTCCGGGCAAGTGCCGTGAAGACCCTGAACGCCCTCCGCGCCGCGATGCCCTGGGTGATGCCAAAGGCCATCGCTGCCGTCGAGGTTATTGAGCATGTCTGCAAGGCCCTGGCGACCCCCGTAGTCCCCATCCAGCTGGCACGTGACCCCTCTATTCTACATGAAATCATGCTGACCAGAGCCAGGCTGCGGTTGAAGTGCTGTCCGCCATCTACACCCGCCATCACTTGAACGACAACGACTTTTCAGAGCTCGTCTGCCCCATGTACACCCCAGGCAGCGTATCCCTGCTCCGTGACGTCTACCGATGGACCATGCAAGATCTGGACGTAAACGATATACACGAGCAAAAATACACCCTCTGCAAGAGGCTCTCGGAGGTAAGACATCTGACAATGGGTGCACCATACTGATACTAATGTAATCAGCTGAGCAACAGTCTTGGTCTATATCTTGAGCAGAAACCACAGCTTATCCCAGAGGGGAGTGATCTCCCAGGCATACTTGGCCTCTTGTTTGATCTATTCCAAAACCCTAGTTTAGTCGTGTCCATCCCCGCGCTCCACTGCTGGACTAAGATCCTTCGGTCTCGTATGCTGCAGGATTCGGGTGCCATATCTCCTATGATTGGAGGTCTCTTGGAGACGTGCTGTGCCCGATTAGTGCGGTACGAAGCGTTCCCAGAGGACTCCTCCGATGTGACGTTTCTCTTCCTCAACGAGGACATTGACACGGTCCCCGAGCGGCACGCGTTCCTCGGTAATTACCGGCGATTTTGTGTCGATGTGGTAGAGGTCCTTGTGAGAAAAACACCAATGGAAGCAATGGAGCACATTCTGGGCCAAGCAACGAACATGTTCCAGAATCTCTACACTAATCAACCATCCTTCCAACGTATGTTTTTGAAACGCCATGCTAGGCCGTTCATTTGCTGACATGTAATAGCTGAACACTTCTCGAAGAGCTCCAGCCAAGTCCTCCTTGTCGATGCACAGGTCACTGTAATTGATGCGGCTCTCAAGGGCTATCTCAAGTGGCTTCAGAATGCATCATCTGATCCGCAGCAGGAGGTTCGTATCGTGATGCGTTCTGCCATGCAATACTCTAATAGTTACTAGGACCGTATACGAATTTCCATGGAGGATTCGTTCGAACAATGGTGTCGACAAATTCTTGAGGCTCGTTTTGAGGTGACTAAGCATAGTCTTTCTTCAGACTTTAATCTAACAATGTCCAGGACCCTGAGATCTCGAAGAAGGTCATTACACTAATGGCGACTTTCTCGACGAAGGCTCTACCGGATCGGCCGGGCTTCGCACTCACTTTCCTCGAGCACATGCTCACCGTCAAGATCGCAGAAAACCCCGCTTACCCACAGTATTCAGAAGCCGTCAAAGACCTTGAGCGGACTTGTAGTCTTGAGATGCAAAAACTGGCAATGAAGTTCCCAGATGACTTCATGGTAATTGTGGCAGCAATCTTTCAATAAAACAGCCTGCTGACATGCATAGAACGTTTATGATGGCCTTGAGCGCAAGATCACAGAGATGAGCTCACTCCCAGAAACCGATGAGAGACAACGAATGGCGTTCAACGCTTTCCTGTTTATCATCATGTAAGTCTAACTAGTTCTGTGTGTACATAGGTTCTAACTTTCGCCAGTCATCGATCTACTTCCATCGATCAGAATGTTCGAGAATCGCGTTTGAAGCAGATTCTCGACCAAGTTAAAGACGCTTGGTGTGACGAGCGAGTCACAAACTCCATATCTTCGTTTCAATCATTCTGTGGCCTTCTTGGCATGGACCAGTTACCCGAGTTTTTATCTTCAAACAACTTCAGGGGTGTGGAGGACTGGTCAACGCAGCCTCTTAGTAGTGAGGGGCAAACGATGCAGGCTACTATTCTTGAGCGATCTCAGGTATGGAAAGCATAAAAAAACGACTTCACAAACTAACAGATGACAGCAACTTCCTCTTCGTCTCACCAAGACCCTACTCGCAGCATCAATAGAAAAGCTGCGTGATGGGTCACCCGCGTATGAAACCGCTGCAGTTCTATGGGCAAACGCTATCCCTGTCATATTACCCAACATTCTCCAGCTCGTTAGGTATGATGACTTGCTCCTATGAAATGTATTGAAACTAACTTGTCAGTCACGCGCAAGCGTTCAACAACATCGAGACGAACTGGTCGCATCTCCCACCTGACCTGCAGCAGGTCATTCGCAGAGTTCTTACTGATCGTTTCTGGCAGGCGGGTATTTCTACCGAGAGCCGAGACGATTTCTTCGCTCGTGTGAGTGGCTCGAAATCAACATACGAGGGATTTGCATCAACCGTAAGGGGGACAGTTCGGCAGATCCGCGAGAGCGCATACTATATCCTCTACTCTCTCACGCGGTTCCGAGACTTTTTCTATGGCATAAACGATCTGCCTGGACCTCTCAGCCAAGCACTGTTTGGTAATGCACACGCTTTATCAGCCCACCATCTTTCCGTTCTCCTGAGCGTATCGACACACCTCATCGAGGGATGTCCAGCACAATTGCGGCCAACATTTCTGCCTCCCATGATTGAGGGTCTCTTCAGAGAACTAGGCCGGAAGATCACCACAGAGTGGGATGCTGTGAACCGGCAGATCCAAGAATCGGGCGAGAACGACAATCTTACAGACGAGATGAAGACCGAGAGTATATTGCGGCAGCTTACATACTCTTCGGTATCACTTGTGGCAGTTCTCTTAGACCCACGTCAAGGTATGTCACTCTCCAAGGCACGAGGGCGTCAAATCCATCAGGACACGCTTGAACAATCTTATCCGGGTATCGTATCTTCCCATATGCTATCAAATTCAGCTAACACATGTGCTGAACAGAATTCGCCCGACCAGATGGACCCGCTCAAAAAGACGCCCCAATGTGTGACTTTATCCTCGACACACCGGCCGTTCTTGAGCCTATTCTACTCTTCTGCAACCCCGCCCTCCGCGTACGAGATACTAGATCTGTCGTCACCATTGTTCGAGTCTTGCGTCTTCTCATTAGCCGGTTCCGTGAGAAGTCTCCCATTCGCGACTTCTTCTGCAACGACATCTTCAAGAACGCGATCACTAGCCTCCATGAGCCTTATTTCGTCGACTGTCAGAAGGAACTCGCGAGCCTCATCGCAGCCATCATCCACCTTGACGCAGAGGCGCCACGTAACATCCTGCTGAGTTTACCGGGAATGGGCGATCAGACTAGGCTTGACCGACGCCTGGAACGCCTGAGGTCGACCAAGAACGACGACAAGCTTCAGCGTTCCATTGTGCTGGACCTCCTTTCCAGCGTCCGGGGCATCAGCATCCATGAGCAGGGCAAAATCGAGCGTCCAAGACCGAAGAAGAAAACGGCGTTTCAGGAGCAGTACATGAGCATTGATCAGACGCCAGCTGTTGTGCGTGGGGACTCGCCTGAATTGGCAGGTGTAGCTGATATGTTTGGAGATGCTTGAGCGGTGCTTACGCATATTCGTCGCGTGGGCTCCAAGGGGTGCGTTCATTGCTTTATGCATAGCGTCTTGGTATCTTGTCTTTTTGCCTTGGACAGATGGTGGCAGTTTCTTCTGACTTGACCACGGTGAATGAGTCTGTTTTCAATTCCGAAGCAACGAAGCTCGTAAGATACCTCTGGTTTGACAAGCTCTTTTCAGAACGACTCGGGGCGTTTTGCTACTCTTCAAGGGGGTAGCTGTGTTAGCTAGCATCTTTGGTGGAGATCGAGGTGAACGGTCATTTTAGGACAACTGAGATTTGGCTTATCTGGACGTGATATTCTAAGTCGAGTATCTTTTCGGTTTTTTGGCGATGGTGGCTCCGAAAACGGAAACTTGTTTGGCAAGAGATGAAGGCTATGTACGAATTCAAAACACTTATTGGTACCCATATATGCATTGGACGGCAGATACATTGGACGCTTTCACCTATCTTAATCCACTGACCTATCCTCGCATCCCTTGAGACCCCTTCACCGTATATCAGGCGGTTTTGTGCTTTGCTTCACAGCGTAGGCCCCGCCTCTCGCTCATAATGCTCTGTCCCAGGGTTATGGTTCCATGAGAGCTCACGTCAGCCTATTGATCGTCTTGATGGAGATATGCGGGAGCCCCGCTATTGGTGGAACGGGTACGCTACATCATCGCTCTTGAATTCTTCATATGGACTGCGTTCTTACTAATAAAAGCGTTGCTCCATCTCTCAGCCATCTTACAACTGAAACACTTTGCCTTTTCATCTTGCTATTTCTCTGCTCTTCGCAAGCTCCAAATACATATAATCTTTGACTCGACTCTGGCCAATAGCTCGCAAGAATGACGGCAACAAATAAAACAACGATTACATCTCCCATCCCCATAATCGACTTCAGCAAATTCCTCGCCGGCTCCAAAGCAGACAAACTCCAAATAGCCCACCAAATCGACTCCGCCTTCCGCGACGTCGGATTCGTCTACCTCACCGGCCACGGAGTCGACCAACAAACCCTCTCCCAATGCTTCGCCTGGTCCAAGGAATTCTTCAACCTCCCTCTAGCCACAAAGACACTCGCTCCGCACCCACCAGGCGGCTCCCATCACCGGGGATACTCCGCTCCAGGGCTGGAGAAAGTATCCCAGCATGCATATGACGCCGAGGCGATTGCGAAGTTGAGAGAAGTACCCGATTTCAAGGAGAGTTTCGAGAGCGGGAATACGACGGATGAGAGCCAGCCGAATATTTGGTTGCCCGAAGACGCTTTGCCCGGCTTCAGGGCGTTTATGGAATCCTTCTTCCCGCTGTGCGAGGCGCTTGTTCATCGCATCCTCGACGCGTTATCTCTTGCCCTGGATGTGCCTGAGCCAGGCCTCTCGCCCACGCATTCTGAGTCACTTTTTCAACTCCGATTACTACATTATCCGTCGATTGGGCTGGAGGAGCTGAAGGAGAATAAGAGATCGAGAATTAATGCACATTCTGATTTCGGAACTTTGACGTTGTTGTTCCAGGACAGCGTTGGGGGGCTGGAAGTCGAGGATCCGAAGCAGCCAGGGAGATTCAGTCCAGCGCCGCCGGTGGAGGATGCGGTGCTTGTTAATATTGGAGATTTGATGGCGCGGTGGTCGAATGATCGGTGGAGGAGTACGGTGCATCGGGTCGGGATTCCTCCGATGGTGGGTGGAATTGGTGGGAAGGAGGAGGAGAAGGTGCTGGTTCCGGATCGTTACTCGATTCCTTTCTTCGCTACGGCGAATATGGATACGGTTATCGAGGCGCTGCCGGGCTGTTGGGATGAGGAGAGACCGAGGAAGTATGAGCCGGTGACGGCTTGGGGCTATGTGCAGATGAGAATGGCGGCTTTGTATGCTTCTTGATTTCGTGGGCTTTGGAGAGGGAGTGCTGGGTCTGCTTCTCATGTATTGAAGACTTGGATATAGAAAACTTGGCCTTCATCATCATGTGGACACAAATTGTTACAGGCCTCTTCCTTCACCTCAATCAATGTCCAAATGATCGAACGCGTTGCACCAAAGCAGAAGGCGTTGCTCTAGGCAGTGTGCTTCTCAGCCATCACTCTGGCTTTGCTCTGTATTCCTTCTCTCTACCATGATATCTTTTCCTATACCTCTCTCCTGAAATCTCAAACATTACATTGCTGTAACGGCCGCAAAACCTCCATATAGAAAGAAACATTGATATCCGCCTTGTAGCTCCCTTTCCACTTTCCACTCAAACAACATCTCACGACTTCTGTATAAATCCCTCCCATCCTCGCCGCTAGACCCGTAATATCCCCCCCAATCGCCTCATCTAACAGCCATTTCCTGAATCCCTCCGCTGTCCACCCACCCATCGTCTGTGGTCTCGCTAAATACTTCGCCCGTAAATTGGCGATCGATCGCTTGGACCCAATATCCAGCAACACCATTCCCAGTGAATATATATCGAACATGCGAGCAAAGCTCCGACGCTCAGTTGGAGGTCCCTGCGTATCCGGATGTCTGTAGCAATCATCCGTGTCATTGGTGTTGATCACTGTCTCCGTAAAGCTCGCTCCTAATTCTGCTGGCCGACTGTATTCGAAACCAATAATGTAGGGTTCCGCTAGGTCAATGTCGTCCACATCGTCAAAGTTGAAGACGATGTTCGTGCTCCGGATTCCCTTGTGTAGCCAGCCAGCGAGATGGAAATGTAGCACTGCCTTTGCTAATGCCGTTGCCAGAGCAAACTTATGCTCCAAAGGCCACTTGTCTCTGTGCAAGCCTGCTAGGTTTTCTTTTGTGGGCGTTTTGAAGAGATCAGAGAGGGTCCATACATTCCGGTACTTGAGTTCGTGGATGAAGCGATAGACGGTTTCCTTGTTCCTCGATATTGTTACACCTATACAGTTGAGTGTGCGAAGTTCCACCGGTTTGTTAGCCATGCTCAGAAGTCTCGCAACGTTCTGGATCCTTATATCCACATTCGAAGTCGCCATAACCAGTCCCGCAATCGTTTTATACTCGACCAGAACCGGGGTACCATATGAAACGCCATCCTGCCTAAACGTGCCCAGCCATCTCCCCTCCACATCTTTATTGACCAACCTACTCTCAACAACATGCCCACCAATCTTATACGGATCATGCGTCCTCAGCAACTTCTCCGACCTCTTCTCCGCCCCAACCCTCAAATTCTCCGCCTTGAGCGCACACAAACTGGCCAACTTGGGATCCACCCCCTTACTCTCCGCCACAACGTCCAAATCATCCAACCTCTCGCTCGTCAAATACGCATTCTTCAGCATACTCTCCGCCCCCTCATCCCCCTCCGGCGGCGGAAACTGCGCATACAAATCCTCCACCATGGCCTTGACCGTCTCCACCATCTTCATCGCCCTCCCATCCTTCAACGCCCACAACGCCTTCTCCCTCACCCCCGCATCCTTCTGCAACCTCTGCAATTTATACCTCAACGCCTGCATCTCCACATCACTCACCTCCGCACTCTTCCCCAACCGCGCCAGACTCACCGCCGGCGTACTAGCATACTTCCCCGCCTCCCCCAGCGTCGGAAATAAATCGTCCATTGTCTTGAACTCATCGAGGCAGTAATTAATATAGACAAGATGGTTCAGCGCCATCATGCCGAATTGCTTGAAGCGCGGGGAGTCAAGGTGCGCGTTTGAGGATAGGCCCCAGAGCGTGCCCCACATGTCGAGGCGTGAGCGCGTCCATTCGAGCTTGATTTGGAGTTCGATGGCGTCGCGGCCGAGGTCGGATGAGGTTTGGTAGGCGGAAAAGCCGTTTATGGCGCCTGTGAAGATTTGGCCGGCGAAGCCGAGGGTTTGGAGGGTGTTGGCTGCAATGTCCATGGTGCCGGAGTGGAGAGGGGAAAGGCGTTGTATGGGTTTTAGTTGTGCACGATTGCGGTGGTTGTGGGTTTATTAGGAATTGAAGGTATGGCTGCAAACGCACGCATGGCGTGCTGGATTGGGTAAGTTGGAGACAGGGTACTTTGGTGTTGGGTTTGGATGTGCATCTAAGTTGCGGCTGAGGCGTGGTTTATATGCACAGCTCGAGCCTAGAGAAGGCGGTTAGAGCTAGCCGAGAACTGTGTGGCGCCTGATGCATTAGACTGGCCGCAGTTCCTCGACGAGGCTGAGTATCTGCCTAGTACGTGCAACGTCATTGGGACCGGGAATGTCTGGGGGGATAGTCAAAAGCAAATCGAAGAGGAGTTCACATTTTAGATCGCTAGGCTATTTCTAATCCTATACGTCTGTGATTTGGAGCCTGATAGTACGATCGAGGAAACATGTGTGAAAAGTTGAGAAGTAGGTGGGGATCCGTTTCTCACTCCCTCCACTGCACATCTTCCGGCAGATTAAACTGTCCTCCAGACATGTGCTTTGTAACCTCTGGATCGGCATATAACGCCAAGTAAAAACACCTGCCCACGGGCAACGCCTTGCATCTGTCCAGCAAGTCACCTTTCTCGAATGTTGATACCTCTATTAATGTTGTTAATATCTACACAGTAAAGGGAGCATTTGTTAAGCACTTACTAAAATCCGTGACCTCGATATGCCCATCGTCTGGAAAGATCATCCACCTCCTTACGATTTCCTCAGACAGTCTCTTAAATACGTGCGAGTACGTTGAATGTAGCGAGCACTTCCTCGCCTCCATAATGTGCACCATCGTCCGAGTCTGAGCCTCCCACTCTTCTCTTGCACTCTCGAGTTTATCCAGTGGCACCTCCCAATACTTCAATTCTTGATCTCGCCACGAGTCTTGTAATCTGTTCAAAGCGCGGTCAAAAGCCGTCAATCCGTCGCTATCCCGGACACTCCAGTCGAGACCATTGACGTTCAACAGCAGCTCAACCGCAGCAACATTGCCGTACCGAACAGCCATATGAAGCAGTGACTTCTGTTTCTCCCCTTGCATTTTGTTCAGATGCTTGGTTGGATGCTTGAAGTACATCAAAATCGTCTCCAAAACACCTGTTGTGATTTGCTTGGTTCCGTAGAAGGGAGTGTAGGCCATGGCGACTTGCAAAGCGTTGTAATCTCCCGCATCAGTATCAGCCCAGACTCGATCGAAGACTATTTCACGCCCCCCAGTGAGTTCGAGGAAGACCTTGACCTGGGCGAGATCCGAGTGGAACATGATGGCTCTGCGTAATAATCGCCCGAGCATTGTCATCGAGGAGCCGTCATCCTCATGAGTTTTTCTGCACACGATGTCGATCTTATCGGCTCGGTTCCACACGATTTTGGCGTTTTCGAAGTTGTTGACTTGTAAAGCAGTTTCGAATGCTCTTGTGTAATCTGCGGGTTCCTCACAGATGCTCTGATGGTGCGTGATCAGTGCGTTTAGGTAATATTTCCCATATCGAGCATCCTCAGATCCAGACAGCTCTGCAATGGTCTTCTCCCACGAGTAGTCATCATTCGTTTCCACGCTCATTTTCAGTAACTTGTCAAAGGTCCCCCTTGCCTCGTGGATCGCAGAGCCAATCAACGTTTCCACCCAAAGTTTGATATCAGGTTTGAGGCTTTGCCCTTTCCATTCCAACAATGCTTCTAGACCGTATGGTTGGCCGTGCATGCCAGCATAATGGAATGCTGATTCATCTTTTGTACTGACTTTCCTTATGTCCGCGCCTTTATCTAAAAGCATGTGGATAGTCCTTCGACACATCTCTCTGTGCAAGGGACCGTGTTGTTGAACGCGATAGAAGACGAATCCACCAGAGTAACTGACAGTAGGTGCTAGTGGTAGCACTTGACTGCCACCAACAGTTGTGCTTTCGCGAAAGCAATCATTTAGGAGCAATGGAACATCGATATCTGGGGCGTCTAAGAGTGACTCCAGTATATCCGCTTGATGCATCTGAGCTGCCCACAAAACGGGTGAAATAGGCAGCTTCCTGGGAACGCCGTCGAGGTCGAAAGGATCAGCGCCAAAGTCAACCAGGGTTTTGACAGCAGTGAGGTTCCCAGCAGCGACTGCCCAGAGAAGTGGTGTGCCATCAACTAAGCCATAGAAGCGATCTGCACCCGTAAACCCAGAGTTCAAGCTGGAATGTCCCGTTGAATGAGTATCTAGTGGACAACCAGCTGCGAGGAGAAGCAACGCCATATATGGTATGTTCTCTTCATCGAAGCTGCTCAGGAAATGGAGCGCTGATATATTTTCCTTCGATAAATGAGAGGCGTCGGCACCAGATTCGATCAAAAGTTCCACCATCTCTTTATGCCCAGATCGACATGCCGCAATCAATGAGCTCTCTTGCATGCCATCAATAGAATCGATATCGACGCCATCGTCAAGCAACACCTTGACTTTGACTATGTTGCCTGTGGCCGCTTGAAGCACGATCTGATTGGCCTTTGGTATTTTCCTGTCGTCGTACCACACTGGATTGTCCTGGATGTACTCGGGTTTCACTCTCCAACCTTCCCCAATGCCCTGATATTCTTCTTTTATGAGTTTCCGTGTGCTGCGGTACAGGTCGACATCGAGTTTGCGGAGTCGTTTTGTAGCAATACGGCTGCCGACGATCATGCCTCTGACCAACCAATCCATATTTTCTCCAGGATAGGTACGATTGAAGGTGTCGTAGATCCACCCAATCGTCCATTGGGATTCCTCATGTCCATTTTGGACAGAAAAGTCAAACAATTGAAGTATACGAGTTATGATATCTTCATGGTCTTCCCTCGACTCGTCGAGAGGATAGGTGATCAATGCAAGGGAAAGTTCGAATGCCGCAAGAGTCCTCCTTTCTATAGGTTCCCGCACGTCGCTCGATACCTCATCCAATGCCTGCATAACATAGTTGAGAAGGAGCTTGGGCAACATGGACATGTTCCCAAGATAGTTTGTTAACTGGACATCTTAGTAGTGAAGGATGATTTTTATGGAATATCGGAACTTACCTTTACAACCGCTCCAACTCTCTTGTGAACAGCCAGGCATTCATGCTTGTGTTCCTCAAGAAGACTTCCGAAAATCACATATTCCCAGGCTTCGCCCGTCACTGCGGCCTGTAGCCTGGGCAAGACATAGTCCGTGTTCATATGTGGACTCATCCCGTTCGTAATAAAATCCCGGTCCATGGCGACGCGACTTGTGTTGTTTGGATCTATCAACCAAGCATCGGCCTTTTTGAGTATTTCCTTCGACTCATGTTCTAGCAGCTGGGTCAGCCAGCTCAATTAAGTTGATAACAATCCCTTACCTAAGACGAAACTCATGCTGACAGTATTTCCATTTGCTGTCTTCACTTCGTCAAGATCAACCCGCCGATGCTCACGTTGCCCATTATATTCTGCGGAAATATTAATTCCTTCCAGTGTGGACGCGATCTCCCGAGCCGTAATATCTCTGTCGGCAATGTCTCCTTTCAGTGCTTGATACATGAAAGAAGTCGCTTGCGCATTCCATCTTTCTGAGTAGTTGAGACAATTGTCATCGTCCAGGAGTTCTGGCGGGAGATATCTCTTTCGGGGATCCTTGACAGAAGATCGTTCCGTAACTGTTAAATGAGAGTATCTCTCAAGTATCATAGGACCGGTCATGACCAAGCTCCCCCATCGTTTGAAGTAGTCCAGACCCATGTGTAGATTCTTTCCCGCCGGTCTCATCACTCTCTGTGCTTGCAAGTGCAATAAGAGGTTTGTGGATTCATTGGAAGTCATAATGGCCAGAATCACTAGCCCTAGGGAGAAGATATCAATTCTATACAGTTCATCCTTGGCTATTGATCTTCCTTCTAGCTGTTCGGGCGGACACCAGAATCTCGTTCCTGGTGGAGGAATAGTGTCGACCTCGATATCATCCAGCAGGATTGCGCATCCGAAATCCGCTATTTTAGCTTTGAACGGTCGTAATGGGTTTCCTGTGGGAAACACGAGGATGTTTTTGGGCTTCAGATCGCAATGAACGGCACCAACACGGTGAAGCCGCTCGACACCCATGGTGATATCAATACAGAGTTGGAGTTGGTGGCCCAGCGGTAAGTTCTTGTGAGAAAGGAGAAATTCATCCAGGTCTCCTACGGCCGCTTCGTAAACCAGAACAGGGAGCAGGATCGTTTTCTCAGGGCTTGGGAAGCTCCAACATGCTCCCAAGAGTGTGACGATGTTATCGCAAGATTGAATATCTTTGTTCGTCAAGACTGATATCTCTTTTGCCATCGCAGTCAGCATTCGTTGATTTTCCCGTCTCTCTGTGGATCCGGAAAGTTTCGGTACTCGCATAGCAATCTTCTCTGGTAAACATTGCTTCACTCCTAACCGATGCTTTTTCGTCTGTAGTCGTTCAAGATGATCTGATTCGATGATACTAACGGAAAAGGATCCACCAGCACCTCCAATGTTGCCTCGCGAAAGAAGGCGGTCGTCCAAGAAGATACTAGAAAGGATCTGCTGCCGTACGTCTTGGGATATACTTTCCATACGGGCGAAGTAAAGTGCAAGAAAGGACAGAATGTCGAAAGGGCGGTCGTCAACAGGGGCATCACTGTCATCGGCAATGATCAACCGCTCTGGCATTGTCGCCGTGATGTCTTCTGCCGTGTCCTCCATGTTTGATTGAAGAACTAGCTTTCAACGAGGGAGATGTGATGGAATACCTGAAGAGAACTTTACGAACCCGAAACCTCTTAGAGGATTCGATATGTTTTGTATGCATTTCGATAGGAGCAAGGCTGGCGGCAAGTTTGAGCTTCCCATTCGTCAAGGCTGCAACGTTGGAATGCTCCGTCCTTAGTCCGGCAAAAGTCAAGACTGTGTGACATCTTTCCAGGTGGCTGAGCAGCCTTGGATGTATCGTTTTGGGAAGCGAGGGCTGAGTTGTGATGACGAGTGGCCTCCATGCTCTTCCGAAACTTGACCTCGGGTGTGGTGGTGTGGCTGCCATGTGGGGCGAAGCACGCACCAGGCCTGATTTAGAAAAATGCAAAAGCTCAAATTCGATGGAATTGGAATTGAGAAGCTGAAGGCTGCCGGGATTGAAAGGTAAGATTCCCCTCCTCGCATGTGAGCAAGGAAGGTTGATGGCGATGTGCTCGCGAACCAACCTCCCCTCAAGCATCGTCTTCCCAACTTTTGTCGCAGAGACTGCACGCGCAGAAACCTCAACAATGAGGAATCTCGATAAAAGGACAATTAGACTGAGCTTGAGACGCTCCTAGACTTAACCAGCAACAGAAAGGTCGGAACAAAAGCAAGAGGGGAGAGAAAAAGCAAACATCAGCGTCTTCTGGAGCGGGGGCAAGGGCCGGACCCTCCCCCACAAAACACCACTCTTCCCTGGCATCCACGAGGCCGATCTGCACCTCTAGTCTGTGAAGCCTGTCCTGATTCCAAATCTGACAATCGCATTTTGGCCTTGTATCTCATTGATACATTGCTGTAGTCCCCACCAAGAATAGTCAACCAAAGAACAAGATTTCCGAAAGATTTCCGAACTTCGTCCACAGCTGCCCGAGGGACTGTCCGCAAAGTGTATATACATTCTGTTATAATTCCCAAAAGCCATCACAAGAACTCACAAACTCGGTAGCCTCAAATATGGCACCCCCAGAGACTATAGTGCTCGCCTTTGATGCGTATGGCACCCTCCTCTCCACAGCCTCCATTGCGGATCAATTGTCGTCGCACTTCGGAACAGAGAAGGCCTCTGCCATCGCTGCGCAATGGCGATTATATCAGCTGGAATATACATGGCGCCTTAACAGCATGAGTATGTTTCACACCTCTATTCTCCATTCTTATTTCCTAGTTTTTATTTCCTTGTATTTTCTGTAATTCACCACGCTGTAAGAGATATCCTGCTCATCATCCATATCTAACAAAATATCAGATAAATATGAGCCCTTCGACTCCGTCACCAAGAAAGCCCTCATCCACGCCCTAACCGAGGCTTCCGTCTCGCTCTCAGAACCAGACATCGAAAAGTTAATGTGCGCTTACAACACTCTGAACCTCTTCCCCGACGTTCCACCCCTGTTCACACGACTGTCTTCTCCCGAACCATCTTCCTCTCCCTCTCTCCACTCTGTAATCTTCACAAACGGCACACCCGCCATGCTCTCAGCAACCTTGACCCACTCGCCCGAGATCTCGCCCCATGCCCATCTCTTCAAAGAAGTCGTCTCGATCCACGACATCCAGAAATACAAGCCCACCCCTGATGCATACAATTACTTGTGCAAGAAAGTGGACAAGACGGGGAAGGAGGGAGAGGTGTGGCTCATCAGTGGAAACCCGTTTGATATTGTAGGCGCAAATGCAGTGGGTATGAGCACGGTGTGGGTGGATCGCAGCCAGAGTGGCTGGAGCGATCGATTGGGAGAAGAACCGACTGTTGTGGTGAAGGGGTTGGGTGAGGTTGTTGGAAAAGTGTTGGAGTATTCTAGCAGGCTTTGAGGAGGGAGTTGTGTCAGATGCGGATGGTATCGGGGTGCGTGGTCTCCAGACTAAGCTTTTTGTGCATATTATCATGTGGAGCGGAGTATCCTGAATGCCTATTCCCGACAGGAGGATGTCGTATTTGCTGTCCATATACACTTAGTGACATGTGAGGTGACTAATAAGTACGGGGAATGGAGCTGATAGTACATATAAGACGCTAGCCACCATGCACTTGGCCAAGATCTTTCACAGTGGTGTCCTTTATTCTTCGAAAGAGGCCAGTTGGGAAAAAACAAGACGCGTTCGTTGCCGGTGAGCGCGCAATTGCATGTAAGACATTTTATCAACTTCCAGATGAATATGTCAAGCGAGTGTACCGGGAGCTACGAGGGCTTGGAAGGCTTGTCTGCAGCGTGGTACGTCTCTAGCCCCAATACGTCGGACCCCCGCGGTCATTTGCGGTAGGTTTATCAGATTCTCCGTAAGACGATATTGCATTGTCAGGTGGCTCTGCGGGGTATGCGGCTCACCAAGCAGTCAGTCGCTCATCGCGCTTCATCGTCGGCTATCTCCACAATGGTAAGCGGTGGCCCCTCGTGGAGTCCCAGATTGTTAGGTTGGGGTTGGCCGATGGGATATTCCCGGCGTCTGGTCGACGCTTGGCTGGTGAGTGCGCGGCGCATGAAAGAAAGGAGATCCTAGCGAGATCTGTACGCACAGGGATAGCTAGCATCCTGACCAGCGTCCGAAAAGGGTAAGAATATGGCCAATTGGTTGTCGACGCTCCCAACAGTCCAAGAAGGGTCCTCTTGCTGTTCGCAGCCTTCGTCGGCGGCCGCCAGAGCGAAAAGGCTCGCCGTCTGCTTGAATTACAGTTTGCAGCGATTCCGGGGTGGATGACACTGCTGCTTATGAAGCGCCTAGCGCCGATGACCTCATCGCGCCGAACTATACTAATTGGTGGTGCCAGACCAAGCAACAAGGAGCGACTACCGTCTTTGAAACTTCTCCGTCGTTGCTCCCACAGCAAATGCTATGTTAAAGTCGCCCTCCACCCGTTAGCACTAGGTTTATCTCGCGGCCGATCGGACTTCGTGGGCACGCGTCGACACCATGGACAAGTTGCGTTCCGCGCGCAATCGAGTTGCCGAGCGCGCCTCGACTGGCAGGGGGACTGGCTCGCTCTCCGTACCGCAGTCTTCACTTCCGCCATCAGATAATGCGAGCGTCGTTGCCGTCAATGAGGGAATCATTGGACCCCAATCTGGTCCTACGGCGCGCGATTTTGCAGCGCCCTCGCAACCCACTGTGCAACTCGTCGCAGCGCCCCCGACTTCCCTCCAAAGCTCGGTCGACGCCGGCGAGCATGTTCCGCTGCCATCGCAACCGGGAAGCTCATCGCGGGCAACTGCGAGGTAAGATGGCGAAATCGCCAGTGTGGGTTCCAATTACAGCCGCTGACGTCCACAGCTCTTCCCACGACACAGGCGGATTGAGAGTGCCCATCAACACTGGAAGGGCGAGGAGCAACTCTGCTCCCAACCGACCGCAGAATCAAACACCGCGCCCCTCCATGGGCATCAGGCACCCGAGCATAGGAATCCGACGCGTGCCGTCTTCACAAGCACTGCGACAGAATGCCGCCGATAGCACCGCCGCACAGGGCGGGCAACAACAGCTCAACCCAAAACCCTCAGGGCTTGCGACTCTGGACGAAACCTGCCAACTGGACACGCAGGCAGCAGCCTCGAGCTCTGCATCTTCAAGTACAGGCGAAGTGCAGGAACAGCCAAGTCGACTGCGGCGAGCGAGCAATGCGTTCCTGTCGACTTTCCGCGCCAACAAGGAGGCAGACAACGAGAACGAAAAAGATACGAATGCCCTAGCTGCTCTACACGACGTGCCGGAGAACTTCACCGACTTCAATCCTCAAATGGTCGACGTATTGGACACACTTGGTGAGTACGCTCAGATGTTGTTTTGTGCCGGCGCTAACATTTTTGCAGATCCCGAAATCCAGACATTGACCTCGTTAACCAACGTACAAAACTCTCTCTTCATCCCCAATCTGGGCAGATGGGTCAACCGACGCCCCACATACACCCTTCGCCAGGCGCCTAGCGAGGCGGCAAGTCTGGCATCAATCAACCGGATCCTAGAACCTATGGCACAAACCGAAGAGGTCGCTCAGCCCCCAAGACTCCAGCGGACGGAAACAGAAGCCACCATGGCTACACTGGCAACAATCGACTCGAGAATGAGTGACTCTCGCTTCGCGGTTCTCCCGCATGGCACTCAGCTCAGCGGCTGGAGCAAGGAAGACAAGAACGAACTCAACGATCACGTGCGACACATGCTGCATTCGAAGAGATCCAAGTTCAAGCGCTCGATGAGGGGATTTGGCCAGTATGCCAGCAGACGTAAGTTCCTCAGTGTCGGACAGACCTTGCATATACAACTGACACATTCTAGCCTTGGGTTTCCTTGTCACACTGTATGCTACCCTCATCACCCTCTTTGGTCTTGCTTGGGTGCTCTTCCTAATTGGCTGGATCAACGTGGGGGGTCGCAAAGAATACGTCGTCCACATCATCGACAGCGTCCTGGTTGCACTGTTCGCCATCGTTGGTGACGGTCTCGCCCCTTTCCGCGCTGTGGACACCTACCACATGATCTACATCGCCCACTACCACCACTTCACCTGGTCTCGCAGAAAGAAGCAGCTCCTTCCCGCTTTGAAGGACCACAACGACCTCCCAGCAAGCAACGCCCCTATCGCAAACCCTATTGATTCCGACGACCCAGAAAAGCAGTGGGAGTTTACCGTTCTGACGCCCACACAACAGAAGAAGCTGGAACACCACCAAGCCAAGTTCATCAAATCCCATTCATTCTACAAACCCCACGAAACAGACACCCACTACGCCTTCCCCCTCCGCCTGCTCATCGCCATCGTCGTCCTCCTCGATTGCCACTCTCTCCTCCAAATCTCCCTTGGCGCCTGTACCTGGGGCATCTACTACAAAGACCGGCCCTTTGCCATCACTACCGTCATCCTATGCTGCTCCATCACGTGCAATGCCACGGCCGGTCTCCTCATCTCCGTCGGCGACCACAAGACCAGGAAGAAGGATGTGCTCGAACGCATGAACAGACAGGAACTTACAGACGAGGCAATCCATAAGATTGAGAAGAAGAAGGAGAAGGAAAGTGAGAGTGAGAGAGAAGGCGAGGATTCAGATGGGAAGAAGAGATCGATGAGTGCGCCTGGGAGACGCAGTTTGAATTTGATTAGAGGGAAGAAGGAGAAGGAGGCTAGCGCGTATCCTTGATCTTTCATGGTATTGAAGTATGGGATCGAAGGAATGCTCTTTCTTTTTTTTTTTTTTTTGGCGTGGATGGGACTTTTGGGACGACCAACGCTTGTTGTAATTTCAGCGCCTTTTTGGATGATGAGGGATTGGACATGGCATCGCAATTGATTTGAGAAGGATTGGATATGGGTTTCGATTGATCAGACTAGGTATTTAGATGCAAAGGCATGTTGTGCATGGCGGGAATATACAGAAGCGTTGCATGGCTTCATTTGGTTACGTTACAACAAGGGATTCCTTTCTTGCCAATATTGCAACGTCTGTGGGCCTCAAGGTCGACAAGTGATTTCAAGGGTTGCTAATTGGAAGGGAGGCTTGGAGGTGCTGACAGGTGCGGGCTGGGCGGCTTTGTCAGGCGGGGCGCTGTTGGAAGCGAGGCCATAGAGGAAAAAGTGGAGGGGATAAGTAGATGGCGCTTGCTTCTTGTAGATTACAAGGCAAGAGCGTTCACGGGTGTTTGTGAGCAAATCAACTGCTGGCTTGTAGAAGAAGACGTTGCTACTTATGATTGTGTTTGCACACGTCCTTGCTATATGTCCACCTGCCCAGATAAATATGCCAGTATGATACAAGATGGTTAAAACAACAATGTCCGTGGGCGAAATGCTGCAGAAGAGGATAATAGTATGTGCATGGTCCGCAGATCAAGATACGACCTTTATCCTCTCATTCCCCTCAAGGCTTGCTGCTTCGTCGAGCTTGGCAGAGGGTTCACCAGCATCTTCAAGACCTTCGTCCTCGAGCAAATTCTCCTGTATCTCTGCGTCCACGGCAGGACAAGTTTTCTTGCTGTCTTCCTCCTCACCAGGCATGACTAACCCCTTTGCTGGAGTGTAGGTGATTTCGCCCTTTGCGGCAGCGTCGAGACGCATCTTCTGGCCAGCTTCGCCCGCACGACCGAGGACACCGGCAATGACTTGTATGCAGCGGATACTGAACTGGGTTAGAATAGAAACGTTCACAGTCGGACCAGCACTCACCTGTCATCATTTGCCGGAATAGGATAGGTGACCCAGGTCGGATCGGCGTTGGTGTCGATCACGCCAATGGTGGGGATGTTGTTCAGCGCACACTCGTGCAACAGGACATAGTTCTCTAATGGGTTCAAGCACACCACCAGGTCAGGTCTCAAGACGGGGCGCTCGTCCAGTTGTTCTTCGAAACCGGGTACCGTCTCGTCTTTTTCGTTGACAACCTTTGTCCGACACCGCCCCAAGATCTGCTGGCCGTTGGTGATGCTCCCGGGTATCCATCGCTCGAACAGATGGTATCCCTTTGCAAGCTCGGCGGCCCGAATCACCGCCCTGTCCTGTCCGTCCCGTGTCCCGACAAACAGCACCATGCCGGCCCGTCGCGACACCTCCTGCACGATCTTTGCGGCCCGTCGCAGGTGGGCTGCTGTGACTTCCAGCGAGATGATGTGCACGCCCTGTCGTATGCCGTGGATGTAGCGGGCATTCGCGGGGTTCCAGATAGACGTGGCATGGCCCTGGTGTGCCTCGGATGCAAGGAGGAGCTCGAGCGTGACATCGGCGGGCGAGGGGGGGTGGTTCAGGAGCGTGTGCGGCCGGTAGTGGGGTGTGATGTGTGTCCCAAGCTTCCCAAATATTTTCTCTGTTGTCTGTCAGAGCTCAGCCGCCAGGGAGGGGGGAGGGGTGCTCCTCACGCTGCTGCTTGTACTGGTGGTACTGCTCCGCAATGGTGTTTGGGACGCGTGCAGACGGCGCGGGGCGGGCCAATTGGGCGTTCAGCTGCGCCTCGAGCGATTGCAATTGCTTGATGTTGTCCTGCGTGGAAGAGTCGGCGGTGTTGACCTCGGAGGAGAGAGAGCGGCGGAGCGGGCGAAAGCTGTTCCGCGAGACGGCGTGACGGCCTGCGAGATGTCAGATGGGAGGGTGCATGGATGCAGCGAATTGGTTACATTGCCGCGCAGCAGCGCCTCTGATTATCATTGCGTGGTGCGGGGGTTTGGTCGTCAGTCGTGCTGGTGGTGGCAGCCGCAAAAAGATGCGGCAGGCGACGATGCGCCAAGACTTCACATGCTTGGCGTGTTTGCACCGGGAACGGCTGCCTCGGAGCGTCCAGGATTCGCGATTCGCGATTCGCCACCACGTCGCTGTCTCACGCCCACGCCCCAAAATGCCCCAAAATGCCCCAAAATGCTCCTGACGGCTGGTTGCAGCAGCTCTGCGCGGGCCGGCAGCTGCCTGTGGTGGCCCGGCTGCTGTTGGGCTGGCAAACGGTTGACGTCGCTGTGCCAGACGGCCAGTCGTCGACAGCGCAGGTGTGGCGTTTTAATGTTCCGTGTCTGGCGGCCCTTGGGGCATCTCCATGGCCCGCTGCGCTGGGTCACGTCGACCTCACGGCTGCTTGCGAAGGCGCGATTCGATTGCCCGCTGCCCCGCTGCCCCATTGGCGCCCCGTCCGCCGCGTGTGCCTTTGCTTCTGCGGTCTGCCGCCGCCTCAAAGAACAGTGTTTCGGCCGTTTCCTGTTGCAGCGCGGCGCGCGTGTGCGAGCCTTTGGTGCTGGTTGATAGACTCCAGATCCGCATGCTTGGCCCTCTCGCCCAGTGCCCATTCCACTCCGCCTGCTGCCCCCTCCACCAGGCCCTGTTCCGCCGCTGCCTGCGTCTGCTCTCCCGGCGCTCCCGCATTGCTTGTCCACTGCCGCCACCGGAAACCCGCGCATTGCGGTGCTAACGGGGGTACTACTGAAGCTATCCCGCTGACCCCCCGCCATCGCACGCCCACGCAGCAGCCCAGCAGCCCAGCAACCCCCGCGAGACGGCGACGACGGCACCCTCTCGTCCGCGGCCTCCTCGAGTCTCCATGACTGCGGTCCAATGCTCGCTCGCCTCGACCGCGCCTCGACCTGAAGCTTGCCGTGGCCATCCAAGGTCCACGGTGCCTCGACCATGAACGGCTATCCTCCCTACCCGCAGCGGCCCTACGAACATCCCCACAATGCGCCGACCATGATGGACATGTCCGGCCATGGCATCAACTTCGACATGATCGAGAGCCAGACGCTGGACGAGATTGTGTCGCAGAATGAAAAAGCAAACCGCCGGAAGAGCATGCCCGTGTACGCAGGGGGCCCGTTGGACTTGGGGGGTCCGGACAATAGGAGGATGTCCATGATGACGTTTGGCGATCCATCCGGTGCCGGCAATGGCATGGACGAGTTCCAGTTCTCGCTGCCGACCAGTGCAGCCATGGAGGGCCTCATGCGTGGCAGCAGCACGTCGTTTCCCCGTGGCTCTGGCGACTACCCCACCGACAGGATGCCCGGCGACCTCGCCATCAACACGCAGATGTCGACGCAGATGTCGACACAGAACTCTCCCTATTCTGCCGTCCCCCCTACTGGCTCCGCCTATGCGTCTCCGGTCCATCCCAGCGTCTCCATGGACATGGACATGAACAGCCCATATCCCATGTCTATGCCCATGGATATGGATTCTTCGATGAATATGATGGGACAAGAGATGAACATGTTCGGCCAGGCCCAGTTTGCCAACGTTATAATAGACTCACCTGTGGACCCGGACTTCACCAGCTCCAGGCCTGGACCAAACCAGGATCCCTCCTTTTCGACTCTCCCTGTTCCAGACCCATACGGATCCATCTCCATGACTGGAAGCACACCGGAAGCGCGGTCGGGCATGACTTCTCGCACCGACAGCCGAGAGCAGAGTAGCAGACGTTCCATTTCTCGCACACAGAGCGACGGCAAAAGCCTTCCATCTCAGTTGTCTAATGCCTCGGTTCCGCCACAGGACCCTCCGAGGACGCCTGCACAACAAGATGACCTGCCTGACAATTTTGGCCAGCTAAAGTTCCCATGGACAACTCCCCCAGGTACTGCCTTTCACCACTCCCACCATAGACCCTCCACTAACTTGATTCACGACTTAGGAGGCTTCCCGTCTACGATGAACTCTAATCCGCACATGAATACACAGTTCAAGAATGCCTACTCATCCACAGGTTTTGATATGCTGGGTGTTTTGGTAAGTTTCGCCATATAATCCCGAAAACTGGTCGTGATGCTGATTGTTAATAGATGCGCGTGGCAACACGGCCAAATCCGCAAATTGACATTGGGTCAGTTGATCTGTCCTGTGCTTTTGTTGTGTGTGACGCGCACATGGACGATATCCCGATTGTTTACTGCTCGGAGAATTTCGAGCGTCTCACTGGATACAGCAAGCACATGATTTTGGGCAGGAATTGCCGATTTCTCCAGTCCCCAGATGGCAAGGTCGAACCTGGGGTAAAACGAAAATACTGTGATGACGAATCAGTATTGTATCTGAAGAATACCATCAGCACCAGACAGGAGGCTCAAATCAGTCTAATCAACTACCGAAGAGGGGGGCAACCATTCATGAACCTTCTGACGATGATCCCCATCTCGTGGGACTCTGGAGGCGATACAAAGTTCTTCGTTGGATTCCAGGTGGATCTTGTAGAACAGCCAGGATCCGTTCTTAACAAGAACAACGGTATGTCCTATTGTAAAATGTCCCGTGGATTTCGCCCACTAACATGCACAGACGGCTCATACCGAGTAAACTACCAACGTGGTATATCGATGCCAAGCTACGTACCTTTTAACATCGATTCTCATCGACACCAGCCAGAAATGGGGCAGACTATTTCCAAAGATGAAGTGTCGACGGCACTGGCGACCTACGGCACGAGTGGTGATTCGGAGATAACCAGACGTATTTGGGACAAAGTCCTTCTCGAGAACACAGATGATGTGGTATTTGTACTTTCCCTGAAGGCGCTCTTCCTATATTTATCTCCTTCCAGTAACAAGGTCTTGGAGTACGATCCAAGTGAACTCGTTGGCACGGCATTGTCTTCAGTCTGCCATCCCTCCGATATTGTGCCAGTAACAAGGGAATTGAAAGAGACGAGTACGGGCATCGCAGTCAATGTTGTGTTTCGGATACGAAGAAAGAAAAATGGATATATGTGGTTTGAGGGGCATGGCTCCCTACACACAGAACAGGGTAAGGGCCGAAAGTGCATCATCCTTGTGGGAAGAGAGAGGCCGGTCTATACTCTAAGCAAAACCATTATACGGTCGTCAGGTGGCATTGGGGACAACGAACTTTGGTCGAAGATGTCGACATCTGGCATGTTTTTATACGTCGCATCCAACGTCCGACAGCTATTGGACAGACAACCGGACGACCTCGTTGGTACCAGCATTCAGGCACTTATGCGGCCAGAATCAAAGCAGAATTTCGGACGCATACTGGAATTGGCGCGATCAGGTCGGAAAGGCGAAGTCAAACACGAAATGCTCAACCGAAGAGGGCAGGTACTCCAGGCCTTTACCACCATATATCCGGGCGATGCGACAGAGGGCCAGAAACCAACGTTCGTTGTCAGCCAGACAAGACTCCTAAAGTACTCTAGGAATGCTGGCCAACGATCTTCCATGTGCACGACTAAGGAACGAAACTCGACAGACCTTGAAGCAGCTCCTTCAGTAATGTCTGGACCATCAGCTTCACATCCCCCGACGCCCACCGGATTGGGTGGGTCCTCGAACTCTTACACTCCGCTCTCGGAAAATCGGTTCCATACCACCGAGTCATCAGCTGCCACTTTCGCTGGCGTGAATGGGCTCGCCCTTGGGCGTCAAGACAAGAGTCTAGCTTCAGAAGATAACATCTTCGATGAGCTAAAAACAACGAGAAGTACAAGTTGGCAATACGAGCTTCGACAGATGGAGAAGCGCAATCGGTATTTGGCAGAAGAGGTACAAAGTCTTCTAGCAGCGAAGAAGAAGCGGAAGCGGAGAAAGGGCGCTGGCCAGTTGCAGAAAGACTGTGCGAACTGCCACACGACAACAACTCCAGAATGGAGAAGAGGGCCTTCTGGGAATAGGGATCTATGTAACTCTTGTGGGCTACGTTGGGCCAAACAGGTAAAATATGACTCGAAATTGAAAGGAAACACAACTAACGAGTGACTTTAGAACGGCCGCGTTTCCCCTCGTCACCCATCACAAAACTCCGGGAGCGACAAGAGCAGAAAGAATTGCTCCCCTCGACACAGTCAAACGATACTTCCGAACTCTATCCCAGAAATCGCAGCACAGTCCTCCGTACCTTCTACTCTCACCCAAAGCGGGAAAAGATCGCCAATGCATTCGAGTGGCCCCAGTGGTCCAAATCATGCAGCGAAGGTGGCCCGCACAGAAGCGCATGAGTCTCAAGGATATGGCATTCCCCCAAAGATTGACGAAGAGCCTGAATGAAGGTTGTGGGTAAATTAGCTAACCCTCTCTTCCATTATATTTCTCAGCAGGTCGCAGTTGGCTGCGTCTGCTTCACACAGTAACGATACCCTTTGTGCTAAATTATTCTCTTTCTGCGATATTCCTTTGCAGCGGGTTTTTGCGAGGATCGACCATCGATATCGCCAATCGGATGACGACATGTATCCTGGAGCTTGATGGGATCTACGAGTGTGCGTGCGTGCGTGCCTGCTCGCGATCTTTTAGCCATATTGACGGTTTACACGTCGGCGTCCCGTGTCTATCTGGAACATGCAGAATAACGGCCGGCTCTGTGGGATTGGATTGTTTGGCATGGCCAGTTGTCCTAATAATGGGATGGACTTGTGATGGCAGTCTTTTTTATAAGACGTAGATGCCTTTGTCTCGATTTAGCGAGGGATGGTAGCGGGTGTTTTAATGAGATTGCTGGGCGCCTTATGTATATACTTTGTTCTTTAGCCCGCAAGGACAGACAATGTAGGTGTTAGGGGTGATTAGATAGAGGTTGGGACATGGATTGGTGGCGGGGAGATAAACGTACATACATATCTCGGTATCATATCATTTCAAAAGCTGCATCTACTTTGCATTTCCGGTCACGATGGTTGACCTACCTCGGTCGACATGCATGGCTCATCAGCGGCACAGCAAGCCCGCCGCCACAAAACACACATCTACGAGCGTTGATATAGCCGAATGTTTCAATAGGAGCAGCTGCCAGCCAGCCCTATAAGCATTGCCGTCTCATATCCTATCTTATGCACATGGCGGGGTGAAGTAAATGGCCTGTTTTGGACAGTCAGGGGTGTCTGATTGGCGTGATGAGCAGCGGCTTGGCGCAGATGTCATGGTGCGTGAACCGACGACGGCTCGTGTCGACGTGGGCCCCTGCGTTGGTGGAAGGCAGTTTGGGCATGGGCGCATGCGAGGGACATGGATGGTGATTCAATGGCTGTGCGGGAGGGGCGGAGGGAGAGAGAGGGATGAAGATGGACAGAATGGTAGTAGAGCATTGATTGAACTGATGTTGATAAGATTAGAAGACGTGCAGCATCGTGGAAATTATGGGTGAAGGGTTCCTTTTGAAATTGCAGTGGGGTGAGTGCATTGGGGCAAGTGGTTGCTGTGCTGGGTGCCGGAGCGGTGGGCGCGCTCTCATCAGTGGAGCCGGGCAGGGATGTCTTTCACTGCTGCAGGCTCTTGTTGTAACCAAACCTGGCCAGGCCAGGCCAGGAACAGCGCCGTGTTCCGCGTGCTGCAGAAGAAGCCCACCCAGTCTGTGCGAGCCGTCGTCTCGTGTTTCTCTCTCTCGTACCCTACACAACCTTTCTTTTATCTGCCGACTGCGCCGTATACATACGCCAGACGCCCACCGTTGTCTGCACACCGTCTGCACGTCGCCCGTCCCTTTTGCTGCTCAAGACAAAACTAATTAGGTTCCCGGACCAGAGTTGAGAGACGAGGAGAGCAGAAAACCTGGACGTTGGGATCGCATCGTCTCCTCCACAGCTTGTCATTGGGTCAAGGAAAGCCGGTAGCTGAATCCGACCCGAGGGGACCCACCGTTGCGACCGACCTCGACCGGCGCTTGATTTGTATTTCTGGGGCGCGCAAGTCGTCGATTTACTTTTAAGATACGCGGTTGCTGCGTGGCAGAGAGTGAGGGCGGAGCGCGCAATGGATGAGAACAACAGGATCACGATCACAGTGTGCGGCGATGGGGGGTGTGGTACGCTTTGCTGCCGTTCCTGGGTGCGCGCGCGCAAGTGTTGACATGGGGACAGGAAAATCGAGTATTACGCTGCGGTTGGTGAGGAGCCAGTGGACACATGAGTGAGTATTCCTCGAGGTTGGGCGTCGGGTGCAATGGGCTAACGAGTGACTGCAGATACGATCCTACAATAGGTGCGCATCCATCCCCTTCGAGATCAAACTTGCAGTGTCGCGCTCATCGCATCGCCGACACCATCAATGCGCCGGGACCAAAAAGCAATGAGCGCATTGCCTGCGAGGCATGGCGCAAACAGGCAAAGACTGGGCTAACATCTCTGTGTAGAGGACTCGTACTCTGTAACCCGCAACATCGACGGCCAATCCTACTTCCTCATGCTCACGGACACGGCCGGCCAAGAAGAATACAGAGGGCTCTGGGCAGCCTCGAACCTCAAATCCGATGCCTTCCTCCTCGTGTACGACATCACGCAGCCCAACTCGCTCGAAGCGCTGGAATACTTCATGGAGATGATCAGCATGGAAGAAGATTCACGGATAGACGAGGGCAAGACACCACCAGTCAAGATCGTAGCGGGCAACAAGTGCGATTTGCAGGGTGCACGGCAGGTCAGAAGTCAGCAGGGCCTGGAGTGGGCGCGGGCAAGGAAGTGCGGATTCATGGAGACGAGCGCAAGGGAGATGGTCAACATTGAGGAGACATTTGCTCGTGAGATTCCCCACACATACAAGCACATAATGAGTCGGTACTAATGGTCCCAGTCCTGGTTCGCAGAGTCGTAGAAGCTCGCCGTGAAGCTGCCCACGGCGCCGCCGCCTTACAACCCGCACGCACCGCTGCGCTGCCCCCGATGAACGAAAAGGACACGTCTTCGATGAATGCCATGCCTGAAAAGGAGGGGATGTGGCGGAAGAGGGCCTTTTGGAAAAGGCTGAAGTGTTGGTAACCCCGCATTCGATGCAAGGGGAGACACGTAGCTCCACGCAAGGATTGTTGGACGACTGTAAGACCAAGAGTAGAGCAGGTATGACCGCGACGAGACGTTGAGACGCACGCATGATATTTGCAAGAGGAGAGGAGAGGAGAGGAGACGCCGTTTCCGTGGTACGCGGTATATCTTGTGTCATGCTGAAGTGATGTTGGTTTGGAGTTCTTTCCTCATTGCATTGCACTCATACTCTGTATTATTATACACCAACCGGCGTATATCTATAGGTACCATTTGTCTTTCCCCCCGGGGCTCAGCGTACACCATACACATATATACCTAGGCATTGAGTTAAGAAAACAAGGAGTTTCGATTGAAGGCTTCGGCCAACAGGGCTGGGACAGCATTTGTTTGGTTGTGCTCTTTTTTCCTTTTAATGTATAATTAGATTTGTAATGTAGCGTCGTGTATGGAGAAAGAAACTATGAAAGAAAGGCACACGTGGTGTTGTGTGTGTTTCCAAATACTGCAGAAGAACTGAAATCAGATGCGGGGAGAATGGTGAGGATGTTGAGGATTTGAAATGGGATAATCTCCATGCACGTAGAGATTGGAAAGTAGAGGCGTGAAGCGCGTCAATATGCGGGATTCCTGGGATATTTCGACGGTCTTGTCGGCTATCTGCACCTCTGGAGGGGGGAGGGGTGGGCTCGCACCGATAGCAATAGTCTTGGCGCTAGCACGTCAGCCAAAGAAATTCTACCTAGCTTTGTTATGTAAACGGCCGTGAACAACCGTTCTCGACCGCTCTCTGCTCTCTTACCTTTTGTCCACGACTTGGACACTCTTTGCTAGGGCCAATTGCGCTATTCACACGCGGGAATCACTCTTTGAGGGATTTGGGAGAGTGAAGTTGTGTTGTTGCAACCCGCTACGGAATTATTTGTGAGAGTGAGGATTGGGATTGAAGTGGGAGGCTGGGGAGAGACTTTGAAGGAAAAGAGAAAGAACGGGAAGAAGAGATGGCTGAGGTTGAGAAGGAGTTGGAGATGTCGGATCAGGGGGGGCTGAAGAGGACGTTTAAGGATTTGTTTGCCGGGGCTGTGGGGGGTGTTGCTCAGGTTCTTTTGGGTATGTTTGTTTCGCTCTTCACCGTTCAGGAACGAATGCTGGATTTCTAATCCTTGATGTGTTTACCCTTGGACGAGCTGGTTTCTCGACTTCATGATTGAAAGAGATGGAAATATTTCTAGCATTGCACTCTTCACAAGTCCGATATCGGTCCCAGAACCCCAAACTCACTCTCCCCCAGGCCAACCCTTCGACATTGTCAAAGTCCGCCTCCAAACAACAAACCAATACTCCAGCGCCCTGGACGCTGCGACCAAAATCTACAGGAACGAGGGCCCCACCGCCTTTTACAAAGGCACACTAACCCCCCTAATCGGAATCGGTGCCTGTGTCTCCGTCCAATTTGGCGGTTTCCACTATGCGCGTCGCCAGCTCGAAGCCCGCAATGCTGAAAAGACGGGGCGGCCGGACCTCTCATATGGTCAGTACTACACTGCGGGCGCCTTTGCAGGCATCACCAACACCGTGCTGTCAAGTCCAATTGAGCACATTCGGATTAGGTTGCAGACGCAGCCCCATGGTGCTAATCGGTTGTATAACGGGCCTATTGATTGTATGCGCAAGTTGTCCG
This sequence comes from Amniculicola lignicola CBS 123094, assembly GCA_010015725.1. Taxonomy (NCBI): domain Eukaryota; kingdom Fungi; phylum Ascomycota; class Dothideomycetes; order Pleosporales; family Amniculicolaceae; genus Amniculicola; species Amniculicola lignicola. The sequence goes on from ML977556.1 coordinate 1,063,111, forward strand.
CTCACGATGGTGTTCTAAGAGGACTTTACCGTGGAACGGCGGTCACGTTTCTGAGGGAAGCACAAGCTTATGGTGTGTGGTTTACGACGTTTGAGTACCTCATGAATGCGGATGCCAAGCGCAACAACATCAAGCGCGAAGAGGTGTCGACGCTCAAAGTAGCGTTTTATGGCGGTTTGGCGGGAGAGGCGCTCTGGCTGGCGAGCTACCCGTTCGATGTGGTGAAGAGCAAAATGCAGAGTGATGGATTGGGGCCAGATCAGAAATACAAGAGTATGCGGGATTGCTTCAAGAAGGTCTGGGCTGTGGAGGGCATGGGGGGGTTTTGGAGGGGCTTGGGACCGACGCTGCTGAGGGCGATGCCTGTCAGTGCTGGGACGTTTGCTACGTAAGTTGCACTGCTTGGACATGATCCATGTAGTGGTGTGATGCTAACATGGCAAAGGGTGGAATTGACCATGAGGTTGATTAATTGAGTGAATCCGCCTCCAAAAGAGGTAAGGCAACAACGGACAACGGAGAGGCACGCAGGAGGCAAGGCTGCATGTCATGTGCATATTGAGTGACGATAAGATTCGGGCAACCACTACGATAAGCACCGAAACGGTGCGGGCCGGTAGAAGTCGTTGCACAACGGTCATGAATCAATCGGAAAGGTGAATGAACGCCTTCCACGGGGCGTGTATCTCTGATAGAGTTTGCTATCAAAGCAGGGCGTTTTTCCCTTCCAGAAGCAAATCAGCTCCTACATACCTCCCTAACCGAATACCCACCACCCCGTATCTATGCGTCCAACAGCACAACAGCACAGCTATCAGCTGCAGGTACTGACGCCTCTCCTCGGTTCCTCTCATCCACCCGGCATCAGCATGCCCGCAAGCGAACCCGTTACCCAACGTGTTTTTCTCCGTCTCACCCCATGTCCTCCGACCTCCCAACTCTAGAAGACTCAAATCCTGCAGCTTGACACCTCCCCGATTCTGCCTGTCATCCATTGTCGATATGGCCATGTCCATGCTCCGTACATAGTGCATACGTTACCCTGTCATCGACCCCCAATATGGCGTCAACCCAACCACACGTGTTCGCGCCCGCGCATGCCCAGAACTTGACTCCCTTCCAGAAGGCACTTCCCACTTTATCCGATGGCTCTCAACCCCTGTCGTGCCCCGTGCAGCGTGGCTTATTTTGTGGCGTCTGCGTCCATGCTTTTTGGGCTTGCCCCGCGAACCGAACGCTTTGCCGCTTGCAGTTGGGTGCCGGACGGGTCGTGGAAAAGGTCAGGGCGCTGGCATGCGAGCTCCTCCGGATTCAGGACGGCAAGGGACCCGGTTCCGCGTCTCGACTCTTGGGCCGCCGTGGAGTGTTGTTCGTTCGTTCGTTTGTTCGTGAGGTCTGAGTTGGATTTAGCATTCTTTCTAGTTTGTGGAGTTTTGGATTGGACATCGTTAAGGAGTGTCCTCTGGAAGGATTCAAGATAGCGAATTGGATACGGCGCAGCAGCACGCGACTTGACATGGCGGATTCGAAGCCTGGAATCGACGGGAGGAAGAGTTTTAGAAGGTCGCTCAGGAAATGGAGAGATAAGCTCAGGAGGGACAAACCGGCCCAGACTCCCCCTTCGCGTCCATCGACAGCAGGTCCCTCATTATCGACACCAACACCAATTGCTCCTCACGCAACCTCAACATCGACACCCATTTCTCCCCCCTCATCATCGACACCAATCCCTCCTGCTCCTCCCGACCAATTACCCCCCGCGGCCCTCATCTTCAAGCCCACAACCCAAACTACGATCCACTCCCCTGCCGACCCTCGAAACCGCAAACGCATATCTTCGGCCCCACAGATCAGCCGACCCTTCCATGATCGCCGAAAAACAGCGCCCGCCGACTTCTTCGCCCTCAGTGGCATTGCAGGGAGCGATGGCGGCGTCAAGACGACGATATCGTCTCCTGCAGCCGGGACATTGAATCCGAAGTCGCGGTTCCGTTTGTCCATCTCGAAACGCTCGTCGCGGTATATACCCACGATTCTCGAACGGCCGGCGTCGGGCACGCCATCCACAACTACAAGCACATCATCACGCCCGCCGATATCTACGACGACATCGTCTCCTGCGCCGGCAGACCACGCAAATCGACGAGTGACGCTGCAGGCTACGACGGCATCGGAAATGGCGGCGAAGTTGGAGAGTGAGAAGGAGAGGTTGGAGAGCGCGGCCGAGGTTATTAGGAGGGATAAGCCGAAAGATGTGCTGGATCCGGGGCGGGGGGATAAGGAGGATATAGACGCGGAGACGGTGCTAAGGGAAAAGGAGGAAGAGACCAGCGAGAGGCAGAGGGTGGAGACGGCGGATGCGGAGACGGTGGGGAAGGTGTCGTTGACGAGTACGGGCGAGGGAACGGTGTGTTGAAGAAGTGGGAGTGGGGACGGTAAGGGGGTGCTGAGGGGCTGGTCAGCTGCTTCTACCTATTTTTTGGACCTGGAGTTTGGAAATGGAGTCTGGGATTGTAAGCTGAGGTGGAGTGACTAGTCATTGGAAAGGGTTTGGTACGAAGTGTGTCAGACTGGAAAATGTAGTTTCATACCTAGCCTTGGGAGATTCATCCGGGGATATTTAGACGGACAATGCACGATGCCTTGAAGACTTCACGTCGATCAAGCAACCGCCCACACACACCAAGAATTGTATTACGAGTCTCAGTGCCTTGTCTTCGTCCTGCGATTAACATCTCTAGTTGTAGCAATCAAGCCCAGAAAGTTCGCCATTAATGGATGGCATTGGATGAGGCGACCCAACCTACCCAGGTAGCTCCTTAGCTTTCATCAGCGGCGTCCACAACATAGCCTCCAACAACGCCCACGACAGCAAGTCGTCGCAATCATTACTGCCTATCTCCTAATCCCGCAGCGTTCTCCGAAGAGTGCTTTCCTGCTTTTTCTTTCTTGAAGCTCTCGCGTGAAGCTACATCTAGCATTTAGCCAACCAGGCCGACCAGGGTCGCACGTGTCTCTCCACACATATCTCCGAGTACCTGCAGCAGACCTACCAGCTCTCCTCAACCAATGATTACAAATAACCCCAAGTCCCGAAAGTGCCTTCGGCAAGCGGCAGGAACATTTTCTATGCGCCGAGGTGCGGCATCGCCTGGATTTGGAACCCTAAAACGTCAGGCGCGGGCTTGGTACAGCGTCATAGAGCTGGTAGGCGGGACGATCTGGGGCACTCCCTGAAACGTATTTATGTAGACAAGACTGCGTGGTTGCGCGGCAGGCTGAGCCTGCCATTATTGCCAGTCGATTATTCTATAAAGAGTTGGGTAGAAGCTCGGTTTGGGTGGCAAAGGTTTCCTGGAAGAAACATACTGATAACTATACAACATGATGTTTAATTCGAAGCTGTGGACTGGTGCGATGCTCTGGAGTGCTGTTGCGGCGCAGACTGCACCTGGGTTTCCCATTTTGGCATCGCAGGCCCTTGGGATTCAATTTGGGACAAATATTGTGCAGCCAGCTGGCGAGCAGATTCCACGTCCTGGTATGTACTCTCTAGTTCACTAAAAAGAGCAATCGAGCAGGTACTGATGGGGACCAGACACCGCTAGCCCACCAAACATCACATCAGCCGTCTGGACATCGACAGGACAGGGCGTCCTGCTCATGGTCGACAGCGACGTTCCGCGCAACGGGACTCGAGTCCAACTGCTCCACTGGCTGGTCTCCGGTGTGACGCTTTCCGAGGAGAGCAACTCGTCGTCACTCATCATCCCGTCTCCAGGCGAAGCCGAATACCGACAGCCATCACCTCCCGTCGGAGATTCACCTCACGCCTACACATTCGTGCTCTTCTCGCAGCCCGAGAACTTTTCCGTCCCCGCACAATTCAATGATGTGCTCCAAAGCAGGGTGTTCTTCAACACATCGGCCTTTGTGGCGGCTGCTGGCCTGGGAGACGCTATTGCGGCCAACTACATCCAGGTCCAGAACCTGACAGGTTCGGCGACTACGACGTTCCCGCCGCCAAGAGATACCGGCAGTCCCACGAGCACTCCTGCTGCGTCATCGACGGGCGTAGAATTCCCAGGCGCTGCCCCTGCGGCGGTTTTGGGTTCTGGGCGTGTCTTTTGGGTTGGGATGGGAACAGCGTTGATTGCTGGGGTTTGTGCCGTTGCATTGTAGATATCCAGATGGAGAATTAGAGATGTCTTGATGATGCGGGAAGACGAGGAATGAATGATTGAACGAGTGAATGCTCCATGAGATCTGTGCACGCTATGATTGGCCGATGCACGTCTGATTGCGAAATCGGGGCTGCATGGCGGGGCAACAATGGATGGTGGGGTCATCGCGGAGAGAAACTTTGTGACTCTCAACGCGGAGCAGTCGTGGACGCCCATTGCCGGCTCCAATTCAAATAGTCATCCTCGATAAGAATCGAGAATAGCCTAAGAGAGCACAGAGTCACCGTGAGCGCAAAAAAAAACCCAGGCGCGTCGTCCGCCGCGCATCTCCATCGCGTCTTCGCGCATGCGCAAATCTTTTAATTGGGCCATTTCCCAACGTCCAGGCGTGGAGAAATCAGCGCAGTCGGCCCCGTCCGCCCTGGTCATTCCCATGCGCCAGTGAAATACACCCCCGAGGACCCTCTCTTCTGCCTGCTCTGCTCGTCTCCCTCCCCACCGATCCGCGGGTGCACAACATGTCTGTCACTGTCTGTCTCGGCGCCCAGTGGGGCGACGAAGGCAAAGGCAAGCTCGTCGACATCCTCGCCCACGACTCCCAACTCTGCTGCCGCGCCCAGGGCGGCAACAATGCCGGCCACACCATCGTCGCCAACGGCGTCACCTACGACTTCCACATCCTGCCGTCCGGCCTCGTCAACCCAAAGTGCATGAACATCATCGGGAGCGGCTGCGTGGTGCATGTGCCGAGCTTCTTCAAGGAGCTGGAGGCGCTGGAAAAACATGGATTGAACACCGAGGGCAGGATCTTCATCAGCGACCGCGCCCATGTTGTTTTCGATCTCCACCAGCTGGTAGACGGCTTGGAGGAGGTGGAGTTGGGCGGCGGCTTCATCGGTACGTCTCTCCCTTAGTCCGGCGAGAACGCAGTCACTGACGAGATGTGCGGCGCAGGCACCACCAAGAAGGGCATCGGCCCAACCTACAGCACCAAAATGACGCGCTCCGGCCTCCGCGTGTGCGACATCTTCGACGAGGCCAGCTTCGAGGCCAAGTTCCGCCGCCTCGTCCACGGCTACCAGCGGCGTTTCGGCGACCTGCTCAAGGACTACAACCCCGACGACGAGATTGCAAAGTACAAGGAGTACCGGGTTAAGCTCGCGGACTACGTCGTGGACCAGATCCCCCTCCTCGCCTCGGCCAAGGAGCAAAAGTCCAAGATCCTCGTCGAAGGCGCCAACGCCCTCATGTTGGACATTGACTACGGCACCTACCCCTTCGTCACATCCTCCAACACGGGTCTTGGAGGCGTCCTCACAGGTCTGACACTGGGCTGGCGGTCCCTGACCGACGTCATCGGCGTAGTGAAAGCCTACACCACGCGCGTCGGCTCCGGCCCCTTCCCGACCGAACAGCTCAACGCCTTCGGCGAGAAGCTGCAGCAAGTCGGCCACGAAGTCGGCGTCACAACAGGCCGAAAGCGACGTTGTGGATGGCTGGATCTCGTTGTGCTAAAACACTCGCACGCCTGCAACGACTACACTGCGCTCAACCTGACCAAGCTCGACGTCCTGGACGATTTCGACGAACTCAAAATCGGCACCTCGTACAGCTACAATGGGAAGCAATTGGAGTCTTTCCCCGCGAACCCGGAAATGCTGGCAAAGGTCGAGGTGCAGTATGAGACATTGCCCGGCTGGAAGAAACCGACGACGGGCGCAAAGAGCTACTATGACCTCCCCGCGCCGGCGAGAAAGTATGTCGAGTTTATCGAGCAGTTTGTGGGTGTCAAGGTGAAGTGGGTGGGTGTTGGGCCTGCGAGGGAGCATATGATTACGAGGTAACAATGTGGTTGGTGGTGCTGCTTGGGTTTTGCTTGGGATCTGCTGCAGATGGTAGCATGGGGGTCTTTTCTTCATAGGGGGGGTTATGTGGATGGAGGAGATTATGTGGGTTGGACATTTGACTTGGGCTTCCTGTTCCTGTTCATCTGCCTGGGTATATGCATGGGCTAGCTAGCTACAGTGAGATTTGTTCGCTCAAAGGGCATCAAAATGGAATAGATGATAGACATTACCCTTTCTCTCCCTCTCTCTGTTCCTCAGGTATGCTTTTAGTCAAATTCCATTTGCAGAAGTCGTACGTTTACGTTTGTTTGAAGTTTTCTTACTCTATACCTGGGTATGTACCTACCTGGGCAGCTGCTCATGCACGTGTTCCACCGCCGATTTTGAAAATCAGACCAAATGTCTCCAAACGCCACAGAACTCAGTCCTCCCTCTCACCCATCCACCGAAACCCCATTCCAATCCCTAGCTAAGCCATAATGCTCCCCTTCATCAATTCCATGGCCGTCCCGTAGGCAGCTGTGAAGGTCCACCTCAGGCCATTTGTCCCGAATTCTCACACTATCGAGCTTAGCTACTTATTCCAATCTGTTTTAAATGCAAAGTTTATGCATATGACAGAATATCAGCTTGATCGAAGATGGTTGATCAATTTGGACGAAGTGGGTGGGGATGGGAAAGATCACGTGGAACCCGGACAGATTTGGACGAGCGCAGCATTGGCTTGGCATCAATATCTCCAGCAACACCTGGGCAATGAAATGTTGTTCACGCGACCACACTGGATCTGATAATTGTTTGTAGGTGTAAGACTGCAAGTGCGGAAACAACATCGTCTTGTGAATACGGTTGTGTATGGTTGTCTAAATTCAGTACCTTGCTCGCTCGCTCCTCTAAATACTATCTACGCAGCCCATTCAATTACAACAGTGTCCATTCATTTCAGGGCTATCCCTTACCCTGCCTGCTTCCGGCTTTCTGTAGATACACGAAAGCTCGGTGGTGATTTCGTTTCATTTCATCCAGCCAACCATCCAACCTATCAACCAACCCATCCCAATCCATGCACTCATAACCCAATCCAGTCCCAGCCAACCCGTCGTCACGCCCTCAAGTGCAACCCTCCCTCCCCGCTCCCTAGTCCAGATCATCCTGACTCGTCTGAACAACCTTCTGCGCTTCCACCGGCGGCGCCCCGTTCTCCTTCTTCTGCGCGGGATAAAAATCAAGCTTCCCACCCTGCCCAATAACCCCAATGCGATCATAAAATGACCTTGCCCTTATATACGGATCCAACTTCCAGTAATTCTGCCGCAGCTCCTCTGCCAACGTATCTCTCTCCTTCCGCCTCTCTTCCGACACGTCCGCCGCATGAATCCAGTCCAGAACCGCGCTTTCGTATTTCTTAATGATGTCTGTCCGGTCTGTCTGGATGCTGTCACGCGTGGCCTCGTCCTTCATCACGTCATTTTCTCCAGCCGGTGGCTCCTCGTATGTGTACTCCCATTTCTCGTCGCCGCCTAATTCGGCGGGCATTTGGGTTCTGGGGATGAAGTTTTCGAGTTCGTCGGGGTTCTTGACAAAGTGTACTTTTCCGGCAACGACGGGGTCGAGCCAGCCACGGATAAGACTCCAGACAGCGTTGAAGACCCAGGGCGCTTTATAAACAAGGACAGCTCCGAGAGATTCGGGATAGTTTGCTTCGAAGCATTTGATCATGAACTTTACGGGCGCGTAGTCCATGTTAGCCATGGAGAAGTTGGTCATGTCGAAGATGATTGTCTGGTAAAAGGATCAGTGGATGCGCGTTGATTTGGCCTTCTTCTGCCATGGGAATAGCAAGAGTGGACTTACAGCAGTGTCGACCGGAGGCCTCAAAAGCATCCTGGCGGTTTCAATGGTGTATACTGTGTATCTCTCTACACTGGCCTCGCTCTGCTCTCCTTGTCGATGTAACCTTGCACGCACCACACAACAAGGTCTGCCTTCCTTGTCCAGTCCATGGAGGAAACTCTTGCCCATGCGGATTTGCGCTAAAAAGTCCTCGCCCTCTTTCTTGGTCTTGGGGTCGTCGCTCTTGCTGTCTTCCAGCGCGGCGAGCTCGCCTTTCTGCATAATGGCGTCGTCTACGTGCATATCTATCATGCGCCAGTGCATCGTGGAGACCATCATTACCAGCGCCCTGTCGATGTCCCACTTTCTTGCGCGGAGAAATCTTAGCAAAAGGCCATCCGGGTGATCGTGCTTGACCATACCCCAGAATGCAGCTCTCAGATCTTCCGGTGAAATATTCGCTATGGCCGCTCTGAAATCTTTTGTCTGGCCATGTTTGTCGTTTTCCTCCAACGACATGTGGCTAATACTGTCTGCTGGAGTCGCCGTTCCCGAGGACGTGCCCGACGCAGTCTCGCTGTCCTTGTCACTCTTGTCTCCCTTATTCCTCCTAAATACATTCAGCTTGCTCTTCTTCTTTTCCTTATCTTTGGTCACCGTCGCGGGAGGTTCGGCGCCTGCTGTGGCCGCGAGGTTCGTTTCCGACTCGTTCACGGTGTCGGCTGGGGACTCGTAGACGCCGAATACTCGCATGGTTGCGGCCCAGAAGTCGCGCAGCTTTGCTTCTTGTTCTGGCGTAAGGGTTCCGGGCCGACCCGGCGGTACATTGGGTGCCATAACGAGGTACGAGTCTGTGAGATGCGCGTACTCGAAACTCTGCGCGGTAACTTGTCTCTCGATATCTGGCTGCGGGGCGTGTCTTGTGAGGGGGTAGAGGAGTGCGCCGCCGACGGCAATGCCAAATACAACCGCTACCGTAAAGAACCCGGTCCCGCTCCTCTTCGCGACGCCCGGCGCGGTGATGTCAAGACTATTGTACACTCGCGGCGGGGACCTTGAAAATGTGATACGGTGGGGAGACTTGGCGCTAAGCTGTCGCAACGGGTGGGATGCCTTCTTGAGAGCTGTCGATGGCAGAGTGGTGGTTCTTCTCGCCGCTGGGACACGCAAGAACATATAGAAGCAAGGCGGAGCTGAGAGAGGATATGCTGCGGCTTATGCTCCTTCGTCCTGACTAACTCGCCCGCGGCAGGGCTGCAGCACCCCGGCAAAGTCGGGAGGGCGGAGCAGACGGGTACGGCGTATGGGCAGCGACGCGGGGGAATTGAAGCGTATTGAAGACGTGTCCGTGTGGCACGAGCGCTGGGGACGTAGCGTTCGATGTCCAGGCCTTCTTCGACCTTCGATATTGGGGCGGAAAGAGGGCAGCCTGGGGAGAGAGAGGGAGGGCTCTCGCGGCACACGATCTCATTCGTCATTGTGCGGCGGGAGCCAAATGGGGCTAGCTGGCCGAGGCGCGCAGTTCACCCCTCCAGCTCCAAACATCGAGAGCATCGATAAACACAAAGCAGACGCAGAACGGTAGAACGCGCGGAGCACCCCACACCACGACGACAAAGGCCTGCTGAAGTCACATGAGACGAACCCCCAGGCCCTTGCATTTGCATCGACGCGCTTTCCTGATTTTGTTCCCCCGCAACACCAAACACACGCGGCCCAACATCGACACCCACACTCTGGACACACACCAGCGCAATGGCATCCACAACCCCTCGTTCGCGGTCCCCTTCGAGAGACTCCCTCCACCGCCGCACGCGCTCGAAATCTCCACGCTCACGGCCCACCACTCCCCTGCGAGCGTCCTCGCGCAACTCCCTCCGCGACAGCGCATCGCGCGTACGAGGCCCCTACACGTCCTCGAGCACCCCGCTCGACCTCCTCCAAGAAGACTTTGCCGAGCTCAGCGACGCCATGGCCGACCTCGAGGCCAATTTCATGCATCTCCAACTCATGCACGAGAGCCTGGCGCGGTTCAGCGAGAGCTTCGCTGGCTTCTTGTACGGACTGAACATGAATGCTTTCTGTGTTGATTTTCTAGAGGCATGTAGCTCTGCCATTGACTTGCAGCCATGTACCGATTATGCTGACAATCCATCCAGGCCCCGATCCCCGACTCCTTCCGCCGCCACACCTCCGCCGCCCCGCAAGACCTGGCGTCTACTCTCGGCCTCAATCGCTCGCAGGCACACGACAACGATCCCGAAGCCACATTCCTCACTACCGACACTTCGTTCGTAGACAACCCTCCCAGCAGCAAGAAGACACCTCAATTCGTCACGCCTGCTCCCGCCGTCAAACCGGGACGGGGCGGAGGCGGAATACCTAGGGCGGGACGGGGCGGGATCCCGACGAGGGGAGGAGCTACACGGGGCACCAGAGGCGGGAGTGGGATTGGAAGGGGGTCGGCAACGTCGGGCAGGGGTAGTAGAGGAGCCGGTAGGGGTAGTAGAGGGGCGAGTTACTAATGATGTGAGACTTGCATGCTGAAAAGATGGAATGGGCCGGGGTGGGACGGATGGCAAGGATTCTGGTAGAGGAGGACCATATGACGTCGTCCCGGCTGCTGAAGAGTCTCCAATCAAGTTGCGTTGGGAAATACCGAGGAATAAAAGATGACAGTCCCACTTCGTTGACGAGATGTCCAAACTACTGATTGTATCATATAAAACTGGTACCAATTGAGAGAGAGATGAGGGAAATGACCAATTTAAAGTGTAACGATATTCCGCATTTCATCATTCATTACCACTAACCAATATCCTCCCAAGGCTCCGATGAACCAATTCACATCCAATCATTAATCTCATCCAAAACATTATTTCCGCCATTACCACTCTTTCCTCTTCCTCTCCTAGTCCAAAAAGCGGGCGTAAATGCAGTACTCCAGGCGATGCATCACCATCGGTCAAGAGAGGGGGTATCACCGCAGTGGTATCATAAAAAGACAAAAGCGTAGTGTCGCGAGGCAAGCAATATGTAGGGATAGGACGAGGAGACAATCCTGCGAGCCCAGGGGGATGTTTACCAGAAACCGGCGGACCGTCGAGGCCCTTTTCGCACTGTTGGGATCCTGGAGGGTGGTACGCAACACAAGAAGCATACGGGTACCAGGGGATGTAAGTGGTGTGCGGCTATGCGAGGACGCCAGCGTGGGTCTTCGACACCCGGGAGCGGCTCTCCTTGCGGGTAGCCCAGCCTTTGATGGCGATGAGAACTGTGGTCCAGGCCATGATGAGGGCGACGAGACCCATGGTGACGGTGAAGGTGAACATGGCGTCAAGCTTGTAGGATTCCAAGGCAGCGACGGTGTCCTTGTTACTCAGCATGAAGGTAATACCTCCCGCGATGAGGCAGAAGGACGCTATAATCTCCGATGGGGGTCGAGAGGGTAGGTAGGATGTTGGTGGTGAGATGTACAGGGTGAGGTAGGTGACGGCCCTCGCCAACGCAAAGCCCATGAACATGCCTCCCCACTGACTATGAATCATCGCCGACAGCATCGAGTCCTGGTGATGAGAACTCATCATCTTGCCAAGCAGGAGTATGATGAGACCCGGCAAGGGGTTCATCGAGAACTTGTATTGCCTTGGCTGCTGCCATGATTCGTCGGCATACTGTGCCGGAGCCTGCGAATCAAGTATCGTATTGTTCAGTAAGTCCCGCATCTTGCTCGATTCAATGATCATGCCCAACTAGATAAAGAGTCAGCGAATGTCCTCCTTCCCCGAAACATCCCGTTCTACTCACCAAACCGCCACCGAAAAACATCACGGAAATCGACACATGCTCCAAGTCCTGAGCCGTCCATGCACCCCCCCAAGCCGCCATGTGCTCCATGAAGACGTTGGTGCAGCCGTAGAGGAAGATGACAAACGATTCTGTGAACTCGGCAGATGGTATGGCCGCCCTCCGACGACCGACTACCTCTCTGGGTGGCTTCACGTTCCACGCCCAACCGAGCTCCGCGAACGTTCCCGTCCACCGACCAAGAGTCAGAAGACCGTATAAGAAGAAGATTCCGCCCTTGACATAATGTGCCATGACATTAAAGATGGCGCCGCCGTGCTGGAGATTGTTAGTTTGGCACATTTGTTCACCGAAGAGGTGGACTTACCCCGATGCCTCCGTACACGACAGTGCCGGACATGAAGGCCGCGAAGCCCTGGATTAGGATTGTGCGCTCAATCACGATGTACAAAATCCGCATAATTTTCAGTGGACGACCAGCCGCAAAGCGGGCCACATTGCGCGAGAAGAAATTGTCAACAGACTTATTGCCCAGGAAGCCACGCTTTTCAGCATTGTCGTTTAGATGGTCTTCTTCATCGGCGGTAAACCTGCGAGCCGGATTGATGAACTGCTGGTCCTCGGACTCCACGCTCGGAGACCGGGAGTGGCTGCCCACAGAGGCCGAATTTCTCTCAGTGCCCTGGCCGGAATCATTCGACCACCTAGGCGGACAAGCGACCTCTGTGTCCTGCACGCGCTGGTACTGGGCCATGTTGGCGGCCGTCATTGGGTGTTCAGATTCGTGCTCCGTGGAATGCTTCCTTCGTCCGACGTACATCTCAACGAGAGCCATGAAAACCCAGGCCGAAGCAACCCACGTGAAGACCCAACCCATCTTACTGTGCGCATTGTTCTCGTATAGTTCTGGTGTGGACTGGTTGTAGATGAAACCGGGGAGGAGAGCAAGGGCGTTCACTATCAGAAACGTGAACTGAGCGGGGAGACAAAATCGCGACCGGGCAATGCTCAACATTACACCTACACATGATCAGTATGCTGCATGGACATGATAGACTTGAGTAACATACCAACAGGCAAGATGATAAACCATGCTATCACCTCGAGCGCAATATGCGCATATATCAGGCCAGTGTGCTCAGAAAGGCTCCAGTAGCTGTGCGGCGCGTCGGATTCTTGCGTCTGCAGCTTCGAATCCTCATGCATATTCATATGACCCCCATTGTGCTCGTCTCCATGCGCGGCTACCAGAGGGAGGACCTCCAGCAGCGCAGCGGCGGTGGACAAGAGCAAGACTCGGATTCTCGCCATGTAGGAGGTATTCCGAATAGGTATATAGCTCTAGGAAGACACTGCTCGGACACTGGCTGGCGTGGGAGCTCTGGATGAGGATGAGAAGCGCTGTGGAAGCTCCGCGACCAGCGAGAGGAGGGGTACTAGGCCTGGTGGAGTGGTGCGGAGCACAGCTAGCAGTTCAAAGACAGGGCGGTGACAAAGGAGATTTGAACAGAATAGACTCGCAGACTCCGAGTGGGTGGAGCCACCTAAGTACGATATGAGGAAATCCCGACGCACCGGCCCAGGCAGACAGACTGCTGGTCGGATCCGAAGAGCCATGCCATCGCCGTTGGTCAGCCGAAGCCCTTTGGCTCTGAGTCGCAATTGCCCCGAGCAGAATTGCTTGAGTTTGTTTGACGGGGTGGGTCCAAGGATCGGCTGCTCGGCGTTTAAGATCCACTCCGCGGCATATCCGCCAGCACAACTTGTATGGTGCAGCCACTACTGCTAGCCCTACCGCAACCTCTTTCGAAAACACCAACTGCTCACAAAGCTGTGGCAGCCTTCGAAGGAAGCTGGGGGCCTGCATGGGACTGGACAGAGCAAATGGGGTCGCAGGGCGCCGAACATGGCCGCGTCATGTCCACCAACAAAGGACAAAGGACATGGGGGGAAACGAGGCACCGCAAGGCTTGGACCACAGGCACGTTTTTCCAGCGGTTATGTCAGACTGAGTATCGCACTGTCACGGTCGGAGCCCCAGTCCGTCGTTTGCTGGACCCTCATTGTTGAGGGAAACCACATCTTGATGCAGACACGATGCACACAACTCAGCATTTCGCATCCGCACTGCTCCGTGCAGCATCGCGATCGATGTCAGATGTCGAATCGTCGCTGAGACAAGCTTCGAAGCGCCTTGGCAATAACTCGCCTGCCAGCGTGCGCGGATTGCGGGATGATCCAGGCGCTACCAGGCAGCCCGCCAGACAACGAGATGTTTCCGAGCACTTCCGGATGATGTCAAAGACGAGGCTCGCTGGCTGCAAGGTGCGGGACATATCAGACGGGCACGCGCACTCTGTCACCGACGCGACATGTTGAGCTTGTAGCCATTTTGCATCCTCGGCGACAACTCGGTATCCAGATATCCGCAGCGTCACCAGCCTCGTACGAGCAAGCGCAAGGTCAGGAAGAACAGAAAACGTTTCATGTCCTCACCGTTGACTCACCGACTACGAGACCGGGGTTCGCTGCACATGAACATGCTCATGCGTTTCTTGTGACACCGATCTTGAAATGGTCTTCCTCGCCGCCTTACGCAACTGCTGACGTCTACCCTAGACGGGAGTCCATGTATCTGCAAGGCTGACTGAAGCATCACCTTGAGCACAGTTACATCTTCCATATGTCCACCCTTGAAAATAGCCCTCCTGTCAACACCTGGTGCTGTCTCGGTGTTCGATTCATACTTCGTTTGTCGGCTGTTTGATATATCCGAACCACCTGCAGTAACATCTCCCAGGGTATCAATTCGCGAATCGGCCTTGGAAGTATCCCGAGCTTCGTCCCGTGCTCGAGGTTTGGCAGATGCATGTGCCCCACCTTATTCACCCTGCACGGACCAATCGATTTTGGGCCGCTTATCAATCCACTGTGCCACGGGATTTGATCGTGAGATTGTCACTTGATCTCATCTAAATCTTTTACCAAAATGGGCTTCATGCTGAGAGATTTTGAATTTTCGGTATCACTACGAACAACCAATCACAGCCATGTATGGTCACATGCCCAGATGTAGTTCAAATACGGGCCATCTTCACACGTGTTGTTGTACAACATCTCGTAAACGATATTACTGCAGAAAGTCCAACTCAGCCCATATTAACATGCATCCTTGGCCATGACGTACGCCCTCCGAGACTGAACACACCGCGTAGCATGCGGGAAGACGTAAGCCATCAATTATAGTATTACATGCGGTGGGTGTTGCCTATCTTGGGAAACAACCTACCTCCCTGGTTGTAGTGTGATAATAATACAAGTATACCTGACGATTCCCATTTCCAAGTCCAATCCTAATCAAGAGCGCCTTCCATGCATTTTCATGTACAACTAGGAAAAGAACCCTTTAGTCGATCTTCATAACTACCTTCCCTTTTGCATGTCCACTTTCTAATCTCTCAAACGCTTCTTTCCATTGCTCAAGAGAATAAGCGTTGTCAGTGAAGCCCCTACACCTCCCTTCCTCGATCAAGCTCGTCACTTCTCGCAACTGAGCCGGGCATGCGTCAACAATGAAGAATAGTCCCCGAACCCCTTCTTCCAGGCTATCTTTGACCTTCTCGTAGTTTGGGGGTGCTACAATCGTCACTAGAATTCCATTCTTTCTTACACATCTCCACGCATCCTCCATAGTCTGGCCACCTATACAGTCAAGGACGACATCGAAACCTCGGGCTTCCTTGTCCTGGTTCACCCATTCCAGAAGATCGGTTTTTGAATAGTCCAGAACTGTATCCGCGCCTAAACTCTTGACAAAATCCACATTGGAGGTTCCACATGTTGCAACTACTTCGGCTCCTGCTTGGTGAGCCAGCTGCACACCCCAGACTCCCACACCCCCAGATGCAGCCGTTACAAGAACCCTCTTCCCGCGATTTAGGCTCGGGTCTTTGAATGCTGGTTGTAACCCTGCCTTGACGAACAGGGCCTGGTACGCGCTCAGTGCACTCAACGGCACGGAAGCCGCCTCCTCCCAACTCAAATTCCTAGGCATCCTTGACAACTCTTTCTCCGTCGCGATACTAAACTCGCGTGTGTTTCCCTGGCGGCTGAAGGATGTCAAGGCGTAGACTTTATCGCCCGTGAGGAATGCGGGATGTGACGAGGATGACGGGCCGGATACGACGACGCCGGCGACATCGTAGCCTGGGATGGGGAATAGGGGGAGTAAAGGCTCGGGCCAGGTCAATTCGCCGCGTGTTAGGGATGTGGCTTTGACGCGGATGATGTAGTGGTTTGGGTGCTCGGAGGGTGTGGGGGTTGCGAAGGTGGCGGTGAGGGTGAGGGGTTTGGAGTCGGGGGTGCGGATTAGGGCGCGCATTGCTGTGGTTTTTGGTGAGTATGACCTGGTTGTTGGTTTACACATTGATGCTGTGGATGGTGATGTTGTTGAATGTGTATGTGTTGTGGTGGTGATGTTGATCTTGTTTAGGCTTAGAATGACCCTTCAATCAACAGATTCCATCATCTAAATACAGGAGCCCCTTCTTTGTATATTCTATAAAAACTACTCTCTTGGATATTTCCGAGGAGAATATGGGATATGACGATGTTCAACATATTTCAAAGCTTATGCTGACACATGCCGAAGTATAATCCGCCAGGGCTTGCCGCTCGTACGAGTTCGCGCTTCTCTGGGGCGTGCCCGTCGTCTATCAGCCTATCGCCTTGAACCGTAATCATACAATTCATGCGAAAAGGCTGTGCATTTTAGGTTCAGAGAGAATAGCCGATATCTAGCAGAGACGAAGGTACAGTTAAGCTTTCTGTCCACCTTCCTCGACGCTTCTCGCGTGGTGTTGGTCCGTGGCGAGATGCGGCAATCGCACTTGGCGGGGTAGCTCGGTCTTGGTACTTCCCCGCTTGCGTCATAGAGAGACAACTTTCCGATGTCGTGATGGATTTTGAGGATGTACAAATGGGGGGCCCAGGACAAAAGTGTAGAGTATTTGTAATAATAGTAGCTTTTTGAGCATTCGTGCTCTGCATCTTCTTCCATCCTACAAGTGTATGCTCACCAACCTTGGCCATCAATTGAGACATCTGTCAGCAGCACGTATTCCACCATGGGCGAAGACCACCCAGATGCAGACCTCCATCCCGAGGCCACGGGTCTCGCAGCCGCGACTGTCAAGGTAAACCATCTACAATCCAACAACAGAATGCAATTCTGACCTAATCAGGCCCACTCCGCCGAACATCCCTTGAAGCTGCACTCCGGCTGGTTCTGCCCCTTCGTCCAACGCGTGTGGATCGCCCTCGAAGAAAAGGCCATCGCATACCAATACATTGAAGTTAATCCTTACCACAAACCGGAATCCCTGCTCAAGCTCAATCCGCGCGGCCTCGTTCCCACACTTCAGTACGACAATAAGCCACTGTACGAGAGCACTGTGCTCTGCGAATTCTTGGAAGAAGCGTACCCCAATTATGCTCCTCAGCTCCTTACTGAGGATCCGTATGAGAGGGCGAGAACTCGTATCTGGACAGACTTTGTCACAAGCAGAATCATTCCAGCTTTTCATCGGTTTCTGCAACATCAGGGTACGGATGGGCTGGAAGTAAAACGGGATGAGCTCCTGGGTTACCTCAAACAATTCACTCGCGAGATGTCGCCTTCAGGACCCTTTTTTAATGGTCCTGAATTTCAACTCATAGACATTATCATCGCGCCATGGGCTCTCCGACTCTGGGTCTTCGATCATTTCAAAGGCGGCTTGGGTGTTCCAGAAAGGGGAAAAGGGGGCGAGGACGAAGAGGTCTGGGGAAGGTGGAGGATGTGGCTTGAAGCTATCGAGCAGAGGAAGAGTGTGAAGGAGACGACCAGTGATCGAGAGCATTATTTGCCGATTTATCAGAGGTATGCGGATGATAAGGCGCAGAGTGAGTTAGCGAAGGCTACGAGGGAGGGTAGGGGTGTACCGTGAGAGCAAGTCAGCGGTGAAATATAGAGCTTGAATGGTCACAGTAGATTTCAATGCGGCTCCCTTTGTACCGTGATACGCTGGCGGTGACTGCACAAGTGACCAAAGAGAATGTTACACAAGCCGCCTTTTCAAGCCCGCCTCTCACCCATACCGACCGCCAACACTATACGTCTCACAAAATGAACGCACAAATCCGTTTCTTCGTTGCTTGCCCGCGCAGCGGCTCAACTCTCTTGATGA
The DNA here is from genome assembly GCA_010015725.1 of Amniculicola lignicola CBS 123094. NCBI lineage: Eukaryota > Fungi > Ascomycota > Dothideomycetes > Pleosporales > Amniculicolaceae > Amniculicola > Amniculicola lignicola. The sequence continues at coordinate 1,081,009 of ML977556.1, forward strand.
GAAGCTTTGCCGAATCGTCGGTGTGCGCCATCACAATTCGGCTAATCTGAGGCTGGCACCACAAACCAGCCCTTCTCGCCAGACTACTCAATCCTGAAAAGTCTAGCGGATCACGATGTCTCCAAGCAGGCTCAAAGCTTAGGTAGACAATTCCTGATCTGCAAGGAAGAGCTGGGGCACTGCAGCCAAACGGGCGAATGTCAATACGACATCCTTCCATCAGCTTCGGCGTACCAGATGGTTCGGCGTGTGTTCCATTTTCGGGACCCTATCCAGGTGTTGGATATCTGTAAGTACGTGGGATGGTCGGACATGCAGAGTCTCATTGATTGCTATGAGAATATGTATCGGATGCTTGAACACAGTCCTGCGCCAGCGCTATCATCCCTCGTCCACGAACGCCTCATTGCAGATCCGGGAACGGAAGTGAAACGTATCTGCTTCCAGTGGGAGAGGTTCGCTGCACTTCTGTCTCACTTCGGTCTGCCTACAGGCGAAGAGCTCCCAGCCCACCTTCTACAGTTGTACGAGAGTAAATTGACGGCATCTCTTGAGCTTAAGGGCGGAGTAATGGGCTTACCATCGATAATTGGGAAATTGGGGGGGGAAAAGTTGTGGTCACAACTGAAGGCCCTTAGGATGCACAGGATCGCACTGTCCAAGCTAATTGGACCCGCTCTCTATATCGACTTTCTGGCGACTACGAACCATTTTCGCGTCCCCATGACAGACAGACTCTTCCTGAAGGCTCTCAAACACTTGGGCATTTCTCCCGGAGATATTGCGTATGTTGGCGATAGTGAGCAACGAGATATGAAGCCAGCTATCATGGAAGGTACTCTTACTATCCATCTTGATGAGGCGAAGCACATATCTTTGGCTAGCTTCCCACCCCGGATCAACACGCTGAGGAAGTCATATTACATGGTCGCAGACGATCGGATTGAGTGATTTTGTAACCATTTGATGATGGATGGGCGATTGGTACCCGTAGGTAGAGAGAACTTTAGGAGGAAAGAGTCAAGGATTCGAAATGATGCGTGCTAATGGCAGAATGAAAAGTATATACACAGGTACCAGACCTAATGAGAACGCTGTACGCGTTGTAAATGTGCACCGTAAGGGGCGACGTTCTTCACCGGCCGCGCCCTGGTTTGTGTGCCACGCTTCATTGGGTCTTTATTGCTCAACCAGCCCCATATGCTCTTTGTGCTGCGGGTAGACAGTCTACTTCGGATCGAGAAGATGGACGATGGGCGCTTGATTTCCAGAACTTCTCCCTTTAGATCTTCCTCCTCTTCCTCCTCTGCCTGGATATGCATTGATGCCTCTTTCTTGAGTATTTGCGCGCGCAGAATATCGCATTCAGCTTTCAGCAATACCGAACTCTCTGGCATGCAGCAGGGCGAATACATTGTTATCTCGCCTTCATCTGTTTCGGCCAGATTGTCTATCACGGCCAAGGCTTCCGCTACCTCAGTTGCGTAGGGCCTTATCTTCTGGTCGTCCCTGATCATCGACCTAATTTCCAGCAGCAGCCTTCGATTACGAGTCGAACCGCTGATCTGTTGACCTTCATACATGCACCATCTTGTAAGTATGTTGATGTTGTCGCGGAAAGTCCGATTTCCCTCGCTCAAAAAGTAAGCATCGAAGTCTTCCATTGGCCGGTCCACCACGCTGGACCAGAACACCTGGATGAAGATACAGCCCATGGAGAATATATCTGATCTTCGGCCACAAAGCTCATAGTTGGCAACCTCGGGGGGGAAGTAGCGTGGAGTCCCTCTAATGCCATTGTCGGTGAGGCTCCGCGAGAGGGCAGAGAAATCCGTTGAAACACCAAAATCTGTCAGCCAGAGTCCTCCGCGAGAGATCAATATGTTGTTGGGCTTTAGGTCTTTGTGTTTGATGCCCTTTCCGTGGATATATTGCAATGCGTTGATTAGACAAGGCATCGTTTGATATAAGTTGGATCTCATTGCGACGAGTGCTTTATTCGTTCCATCCAAATCGAATCCGAGACATCGCAAACGTTCGAAAGAGTCGGAGTTTGTGGAACCTTTCCCGATCGCTTTGGCATATGTATCCCGGAATTTGTCGACATCGGCGAGAAAGGTTGCGAGGTCGCATACCGCAACAGGCCATAAAAGCAGCCCAAAAACGTCCTGGTATGTATATGTGCCAATCAGGCGGATAACGTGACGATGATCAAGGTTCCTGGAGCTCGCCGCTTCTCGCTCTACCTCCTCCCTCCATGTTTTCCTGTCTCTTTTCCCCCACGGTCGGAGTGTCACTTGTTTTACTGCAATGACATGACCTCTCCACCGCGACCCATAGACTCCAAGACTTATTCCATGCCCTAACAAGCGACCAAATCGAAGTGGTACTTCTTCCGCTGCAGTGAAGTTGACGTGTGAGTGCCCCCGATACCAGCCTTGTCGGAAGATCTCATCAATGCTTGCCGGGGCAGATTCGATCGCAAGTACAGCTTCGTCTTCTGGAATGGTCCCTATGTCGATTCGCAATGGTGCCATTGATGTGCATAAGACCGATGTGAACCGTATCGAAAGCAAAAGGATGGGAGTAACCGCTTTATGAGTTTCACAAGAGGAGAATTCTTGGAGCCTCAGCTGCAGCCTTGTGCTCAGCCCCAGAATGCAGCCACAGCGCTACGGAATTAAGAACCTCTGCAAATCGATACCTTATGCGCTTCAGCCTCAGCTGAGACTGTGGCGCCAAAGACCGCTTTGGACAAGATCATTCTCCAAATATCATGAACTACCTAGTTATGGTTGGGCTTGGAAAGATGCCTACAGATCCCACAGACAGCCTCGCTGACACTGCCTTCATCGCCACCACTTCGTTACAACAAAGCACAACATCGAAGACTACCCTTTTGCTGTTGTTTTGCAGCTTGAACGGATGGCTAAGCATTGTGTGAATGGTATTATTGTAAGAAGAGTGCAGCCGGCGAATCGCAGACAGGGGAAACCTTGCAGCGGATGTATGTACATTAATACAATACGTAGCTAACGATGAACCTGAATTTCTGCAAGACATCTGAGCGGACGCCTGTAATTCCCGGTGGAAGTAAAAGCCCCACAGATTTATCTCGGTTCTTAATCATCTGGCAGGATCACGGCTTCCACCTCAACTGTTCTGTCCATCTGCGCAAAACCATCCCGAAGCAATCCCACAAGGACTTCAAACACCGCTTCAGGAGTAGTAATCTGCTCAGCATTCACCTTGTACTTCCATCCCGAGCAATATAACTTTATATTCTTGAGATTTTTCAATTCAAACAAAGGTGAAAACTGGAATAATGTCTCCAGCTCCTCCGCTGTCCTCCGGACATACGTTGTACTTAGGATTTTGCCTGGGCTCGAATGAATTTCAACCATGTCGATGCCATCAATTTCGAAGACGAGGTGGGTGATGGAGGAACAGAGAGATACGAGTGTATGTGGGCCTTTGACGGTGATGAACTTTTCGCGATATCGTTGCATACGCGTTACGAAAGAGAGGCGTCGAACCGCCTTGTATCCTTGTCCATCCGTAAATTGTATAAGAAACCACTTGATCTTGTTGATAGCGGGGGTTTCATTGTAGACAATGAGTCGGGTGCGTCGAAGCCATACGAGGATTGCTTCTTCTCGCCATTGTCTGCTTACGAAACAAAATTGTGGGAGAGTGTGAGGATATAGGACCATGGTCGAGAGCGTCATTGTGGGCCGGACAATGAAGTTCGGACATAGATCCACCATTGCATGCTCGAAGATCAATTCTCGTAGTTCGAATGGTAGACGAAGGAAGTATTTGAATGCTACATCGCCCGGATCCTTCCACTCATCGTCTTCAAAGATCATCTCAGTGATGGTCGATTTATGAGGTGCGGGCTTGGATTCGCATTTGGGTTGAGTAGCGACATTGGAAGATTCTAGCTGCTGTGTGCGCCGTTGAAGAGACACGACTCGAAATGCTCTTCTATGCGCAAACGTGTATGTGGGCTTCTGCAACTTTGCCTGAAGCTTCGCAGAATTGGCCTCTAATTTCGTCATTGCAGAGTGGATATCGTTGGAGGAGAACTCATCAAATTGTTCAATAAGCTTTTGGAGTTCAGCCTTAACTTCGTGCTTGCTCTTTTCACTGCGCTCTTTTAGGGCGGCACGCTCAGCTAGAAATCTTTTGGTCCTGGGAGGAAGGGTTGGTTCCACCTTCGTACCAGCATCTTTCGTGAAACCACCCGTGAAGGGTTCTTTGTGGTCGAGGTGCTCTTCAATGACGCCCTTAGAGTTCAACGAAGCGGCTGCTGCATTGTTGGGAGACTCTACTTTCCATTGTGGGATGCTATCTCCAACTTTTGTATCTTTCCCGAATCCGGTCCGGGTACCATAACGAAATGCAGGCTTGCTGGAAGTTTTAGAATTCAGACCTGTGCTGTTGGCAGAGTTGAAAGTCGAGGCGTTACCAAAGCCAAAGGCAGGAGTGTTGCCATAATTAAATAAAGGAGTGTTACCAGAGCCAAATAAAGGAGTTGTGCCAGAGCCAAACGCTGGAGTGTTGCTGGACCCAAATGCTGGTGTAGTGCTGGACCCAAATGCTGGTGTAGTGCTGGACCCAAATGCTGGTGTAGTGCTGGACCCAAATCTTGGCGTGGTGCTGGAGCCAAATGCTGAAGAGCTTCCGCCCCCAAAGGGAATCGCGTTGGAAGATCCGAATGTCGCAGCGCTGGGACCTGCGGTCTCTGATCCTGTGTTGTTCAAGAGCCCGAAGCTACCAAATCCTGTTGCACTAACAGACCCAAACACTGCGTTACCGGGAGACGACGTACTCAATATAGGATTCCTGCTCGGTGATCCAAAGAGACTCAATTCCGTGCTCGTAGGGCCTTGCCCACCGTTTTGTTGTTCTTCTTTGGAAATTCCGCTGCTCTCTTCAATTGCTGCATCGGGCGAAGACCCGGAGCCTGCATTGGCGACGTGCTCATTTTTTATATTTGAGTCTTTAGTCGCATCGTCGGATTGAGACACCTCTGTTTCGTCGCGACTGATTGTTTGATGTGCCTGAGTGCCCCAGATCTTCTCGTCCATGGAAGGATCCATGCCCGTCATGGTGGATGCGACAATTCCACTGTAGCACCTGTTTGCTTTCCAAGAGTCTCTTAGTATTTCCTTGCGCGCATCTGGGAATTCAAGCGAAAGAACAGAATAAGTGGCTGTGGTTGTTTGTTTGAGAAGCAAAGATGGGGAAGGAGGAAAGGAGAAGGCTGTTCGGTATTCGAAACAGAAGTATTGGTGGCGTTGAGCATGCGGACGCATCCGCATTGGATGTGGCTCTCGTGTTTCCAACCAATCATACCTCGCGGCGTGACAGCCACTTCACGATCTAATTAATACTCGATTTGGCGGGCTATTTAACCCTTCGACAATGACGGCAGAACCTTTTCGTCTCCAGCGAAACATGCGGTTTTGAGCCATGACATAAAGAAAATGTAAAACCTTGTGTTTTCACATACAACGAGTCTATAGGGCTTGATGTCCGTTCGCGTTCCATTGGAGGTGCAAGGGTGTTCTTCGAGTTTCTCCGAGATGAGAGTATGAATGTATTGGTATAATCTATGAATGAGATGTTGGTATTCTCACCGTTTGGAGTTAAGGATTTCATGACAGGGGAACAGGGCTAGAATTTTGATTGGGTTTGCTAAGGGTTTGATGAATGTGATGGCTCATAGATATAAAATAGTGGGTTTACTTTCTCCCAACTGGGCAATACGAGCCTTTTGTAATTTTTACTGCATCTATATCGACTAGTTGTATGACACTAGAATCCTCTAGTGGTTTCACTGTTCCCAATGAGCCTCGTATCGCTCTGTTTGGTCTAACGACTTCTCGGAGTTTGCATTATCGCCATTGACATCTGATCCATACACGGGACTTTGGGTGGTATAATCATTGAACTTGGATCTGTGGCTCATTATATAGGGTCATGCAGAAATACAAGCTCTCGAGTATAAGATGATGATATGGTCCCTGCTGGAATCTCAACTCTCCTCTTCCCAGTGACACCCTTTTGCCCTTTTCCCAACCTACTAGCCTTTTTCAAGATCCATATTTTGAAGCTCCTGCGGGAATGGTTCCACTCTCTGAGATTATTGCGTCAAACAAACAAATCTCATCTACATTCCAAAATGGCCTCGTGGCCGTATTTGCCGGAGGAACTAGTGGTGTTGGGGAATACACCTTGAAAGCATTGGCTCGGTATGCCGATAGGATCAAGCTCTAGGTATACATCGTGGGCCGATCTCAGGGTGATGCATCTCGCATCATCAAGGAGTGCAAGCTTCTCAACTCTGCTGGAGAGTATGAACTCATAGCAGCCGATGTGAGCCTTTTGAAGTCCGTGGACGAAGTGTGCCGCCAGATCAAGAACAAGGAGACAGCGATCAATATTCTCTTTGAGACGCAGGGAAGTATGGGATTCAAGGCCAGTGAGTTCGTCCTAATTTCTTGTCGGTTCTATATTATTAAATCACCAACAGTTGACTGTTCTTAGAAACGTCCGAAGGATTACCATACGTCCAATCACTCACTCAACACTCGCGCATGAGCTTCATATTGAATCTACTTCCGCTTCTACAGAGAGCAGAGGATCTCCGTCGTGTTGTCAGCGTTGGAGCAGCAACTTTCGAAGGCGCCATTGACTTAACGAACATGGCAGGATAAGGCTTTCCGTTAACGAAGTGGCGCAACCAATCCGCTTCTGTGGCGACTATATTGCTTGAAGAGACTGCTCGACGTGCACCAAACGTCAGTTTTGTCCATACTGTTCCTGGTGTGGTCAAGAGTGGTATTCAGCGCGACCTTGATGCCGAAGGGTTTGGAATGAGGCTCAAGATTGGCATCGCCAACTTATTGATGCCACTGATACAAACACTGCCAGTGGAGTGTGGCGAAGGACATGTGTTTTTCGCAACAAGTGCGAGCTATCCGTCGTCCCACGATGGTTCCAAGGCTGCGGGTGTACCATTGGAAAGGAACCGAGAAGTAGCAAGAGGGAGCAATGGAAAGAATGGCAGTGGGGTGTACAGCATGAACAATAGAAATGAGAGCGCGTCGCTTCGGGTGGAAGGGTTGCTTGCGGGGTTTCGGGAGGATGGAACCGCAACAAAAGTTTGGGCTCATTTTGCAGCAGACATCGAGAGAGTTACAGGAGCAGAGGTTGCTTTGTAGTGGTAATCGTCCATAACAGCGGACTATCTTTTGACAGTATAGAATCTTGACTAAAACGCTTCCCCAAAAACTGTTGTGGAACTTTGCCTCTGGGTTATGAGAATAGATACCAAAGGTCTCGCGCGATCAAGGGTCTACCACTAACCGAGTGGTGAACCCCGGATGGATATACTTTTGGACGATATTTACGTCATCTTTCTGACAGTTCCCAAACCGCATACCCGTGTCAGATTCTTGGGTAGATTCCTATCCGGTGTTCATCACCTCGCGAGAATCCACCACTACATCAATACATCTGCCTATTTCTCATCTCGACGGGCAAAAGCACCATGACAAAGGCACTGAGCCATATGCCACCTGAACCGAGCCAGAGGATCCCCGCACCGAGCTAGAGGGTCCCCGCACTTTCAGTGGCAATGTAGTGTGCGCCAGTGAATGGCGCCACGATGCCGGCCAGCCTTCCCATACACGGCAACATACCGCTGACGCTCAAGCGACTAGAAAGCGGCGGTTCTGGGGAGGAAATTCTAGCGTTATGGTTGCGTCAATTGGGATGTTGCCTCCGAGACTGAGAGAGGTGAGGAAGTAAATACCGCAGATGGCTGGGTAGTTGTATTTAGGTGCAGTCTAAACTATTGGTCATGAAAGCGATCAATATGGTGAGGGCTGTTACCTACCAACAGCAGCCCGAAGATGGAGGTGATCAAGCATGTTAGATTGAAGGCCCATTTGCGCCCAATAATGCCAATCAGCAGCCCAAAATTTAGCGCTCCAGCAGCAAGCCCGGCGTTGGCGAGAGCGTATAGGTCTAGTTCCCTGGCGCAATGTTCATTTCCTGATAGATGGCTGTCGCCGCTAGTCCCACGCCCGGGGCCCAGGCAAGATCGAGAAAGTAGCCAAAGCCACACAATAGCCAAATACACCACTGGTACCTCCCTAAGCCAAACTTGTTCAGCTCATAGTTGATCAAAGCCGCCTTCTTCTCGAATGTGGTGAGAGGAAGCGCTGCAGTGCCTTTGATGATTGCACCAAGGGCCAGATCGGCGGAATTGACAAGTCCTACAGGTTTTTAGGATTGTAGACGGGAATCTAAACAACTGAGGTCGCTCTTTCGGGGCTGTTTTCGCGGTCGTGTTTGAAGAAATCCATGAGAGGGAGGAGTCGTAGGTCGGCCTGGGAAGAGACGAATAAGTGTGGCATTCCGCATGTTATTAGGACCAGTCGGCCCAATTCGAAATTGAGTACAAGGTAGTTGGAAAGAGCCAACCGCTCCGCTACCGCTGATAGAGAGCCTAGGGGTGAAGAGAATAGGCCTTTGTCGAAGTTGCCTAGTTGTTTCTATAGGTGACCAAGCTCGACGCTGGTGAGTCGGAGCTATGTATGACGACACCAAGGGTCATCTCCGCATTTGTAATGTGAAGACTCTTGAGGCGTGTGTGGGAACAAAATTATTATGACCCGCGCACAGAATTTCTTAGACGTCAGTACGGCTTCATAGACTTTTAAGGTGCCCACTTTGGCCTAGAAAAGGGATTAGTGTCTCTCGCACGGGCAGACGAACAAAGTCTTGGTCGTAAACAAGCCTTGGAGATGAAAATGATACATATCTGCCCAACTGTCTCAAAATGCTGCTATCCGGTCATCGTGCAAAATACTGAGGAGATTCGATGGCCACTCGGAGGCAGCCCCAGCAGACCCGTTATGACGACGCGCCCTCACGCGTCTATGCTAAGATCCCAGAACTATGGGACTCCTGAGTTTTCGAACCGTAACAGTACTGGAAGCAACGCCTAGATGCTGTCAAGGTCGAACTATCGTTGGAGCAATTGAGAATAGGCGTGGAAATAGAAACGAAGGTACATATGAGAAAGGAGGTGGCCGAAGTATCGGAGGTTGGCCGGCGGCCAAGTCACCTACCTGTAGATGTCGATATCTGCGATGTTGGTCCTGGTATCAATAGAACGCATCTGGGACAAACTGTACGCCTACCTCTCAACGCATTCAAAGGAGCTATGAAATGGTAGTTAATCCTCGATTACGATGAAGAAATGTGTTATCATGTCGCCGCCATTGATGCACAGCTTAACGCGAAACACGGACGGCTGCATATACCGGGCACTGGGAAGTGCCGAACAGAAAACCATCTCATGCACAAGTAATGAGGATGTTCATGGGAGGTTTGATAATGGGTGGTGCGCGTACCTGTATGCCATCTACGCCGACATAGATAATCCAGCGGTGATTACCGGCCATGATTGGGAAGATATCATTGCCTGCGTACCACATAAAGACATGAAATTCGTTTCCTGGCCACATCATGGAGAAAATGAAATTTCCCCAACTTAATCAGCGTGAACAGGTCAGCTTAATGACACATGATGAGGCTCTACAGAGCGCTGCAACAAAGTGCGCTTCCAAGACACTCCCCCAAAGCTCGTCTATTAAAAGTGCACCCCAAGCACGGCAGCATTCCGTTTGGCCAGGAAACGAGACGCAAGTATAGAAAACCATCATCGGGTGTGATCCTCTGTCTGACCTTTTCGCAAGGAGAAGGTGCGTTCCGAAGTGTGGAACGCACGCAGGAGCAAGGAGTAGGGTTCTGCCATTCAAGCTTAGAAGGATGATGCCTTTGGAAGGAATCTAAATGAGGCTTCAGCCAATGATACTCGGGTAAATGGACACCTTGACCCATACGAGGCAGAGGCAACCCTCGATCTGCAGGAGGTCTGGGAGATATGTTTGATCGACAGACTTTGTAATAGACGAGTGCTGGTGATAAAAGACAAAACGGGGATTCAATACTTCCTATTCTTTACCATTTTTGGTCGATTTTATGAGAATCCACCATCGCTAGTTTGAATCAATGCCCACCTCCGCATTTGTTTTCACTCCCTCGTACCTATCGTGTCGTGACATTTTATCTTATCAGAATCAACCACTTACGCCAAGACAACCTCGGAAACCTACAAATCCAAACTACAGCCTACGGTCCATATGTCCGCAAGTCTCTCTTATTATTAATTTCTTTCATCGGATGAACATACTCTCCCATTTTCTGTTCACACCCGCTAAAGCACTTGTTGTCCTATTGCGTGGTGATAAACACCAAGGAAAAATCGTTCTGTGATAAGGTACTGGCGCATGCTGTCCAATGGCTGTAATTTAAACATATACAATAGAATCGAAGAAAAATTGTCTAAACGCGTATCCGAAGTTCACCACCTGGTGAGAACCGTCGTCCTTGGCTTTATCCTGAAAGCTGTTGAGACAACCCCCCCCTCTTGTTGTTGCGTCTAACCCAAGAAAGCAGTGTATCACCAATCTGCACGAAGAATTCGAGTCTCGGTTCCATGCCGCCTATCACCGCCTGGTGTTGGTTTTTAGTGATGCAGGCGTCTGACCCTTCGTGTTTGGTCATGAGTACGTCGGGACCCTTAATCCCGAGCTCAATTATTGCCCGATCCCCACACCGTTTTCCCCAGGTTCCGCTTACATGCATTAGCTCAACGACTCTCAAGAATGGGAGTTGTTATCGGCAGATATGCTTGTAGGAACCTTGTAGTCAGGTAGTTGATATCTCGGGTTGCCTTGTTGAGTAGTCCCTGGGCGTAAATTCTAAGTTTCCAGCAGTGCTATCCAAAAGTTTTCTATCTCGTTACGCATAACAACGTTGGAAGTTCAGACTTCTCAAAGAATAAAGCCTTTAGGCCATCGCCAGCTTTTCTGACCTAAAGCACGAAGCAAAAACGGTTATCCCTAATTTCAGACCGCCCCACCAATCCCCCACGATTTATGCTGACGGTTGCGGGTGACCCTGCAGGTGACCCCGCTTCCACCAATTACCCCGGATACGCCCCAAATATTGGCACCACCACCGACGTCAACCAAGCAAATGGCTTGCCTATCAAGCATTTGCCCAAGATTCTTAGAAATACAACATCTTTACGCGTCCACCTCTTTTCAACTTCCCTCTTTTCAAGTACCTTTACTCAGCTGTCTACCCACTCTCAAGAATTCGAACGGAGTTGAATTTGTTGGGACACAATTCACAAGATCTAACCATGGCGACGGCAAAAGTCGACAACTCGTTCCCCGCCAATGCTGGGGTTGGCGACGGCAAGCTGCACATTAGCGCCTCCGACGACAAAATCGAAGATATTGGCGAAAAGGATCATGGTTTCACGGATGCGCAATTGGAGGCAAACCATGCCGAGATTCAAGAAGCAGAGGCCGCTCGTGTTCTGAAGAAAGTCGATTTTCGGCTCGTGCCCATGCTGGCCTTGCTGTATCTCGTTGCATTTGTGGATAGGAGCAACAGTATGAATTTTCCCCACGTATCCAAAAAGTGAGAGCACCCGATGCTGACCCAAAAAAAGTCGGCAATGCCAAAATCGCTGGCATGGTGAAGGACCTGCACATGGAGCAAGGTCTGAAGTATAACACCGCAGTAACACTGTTCTTCGTGCCCTACGTCCTTTTAGAGATCCCAAGTAATATCGTTCTCAAACTGATGCGTCCTTCGCGTTGGATTGCGATTCTGATGTTCAGCTGGGGTTTGGTAATGACGCTCATGGGACTGATATCGAGCTACAAAGGCCTGCTTGCAGCGCGCTGGTTCTTGGGCGTGACAGAGTCTGGATTCTTCCCAGCAGCGTCCTTTTTGTGTTGAAGATTCTGAATGAGTTGATTCTCTGATGGCACTCACGGTGCCGGGCGGCCCATCTAATATAGACCGCCCCTAATTGCTACATCTTGATTTGTCTCACTGGCTTGTTCTCATCATGAGACCTACAAGCCTCCTTCATCACCTGGCAACTGATTGTCACCAAACAACATTTTGCTGACCCTGTGGTATCGACGATATGAGGTGCAGCGGCGCATGGCAGTGTTTTACGTCGCCGCGAGTTTGTCGGGCGCGTTTTCGGGGCTGTTGGCCTATGGGATACAACAGCTCGATGGGAGATCCGGGCTTGCTGGCTGGCAGTGGTATGTTTTATTGGTTTCTCTCTATGTTATCTCTAATTCAGAGCTGAGTAGCTTGGTTGTCCCAAACAGAACTGACCTAACCGCTTAGGATCTTTCTCATCGAAGGCCTGGTCCCGATTGCCCTCTCCCTCATCATCTGGAAAATCCTCCCCGACAGTCCCGAAAGTGCATCTTTCCTGTCGCAAGAAGAGAGGGATTTCCTGGTTCGAAGATTGGCTGATGAGACCGGGAGTGGGCATGGCAAGGTGACGAACCAAGACAAAATCCAAAAACACCACATCATCGCTGGACTTTCAGACTGGAAGGTTTACGCAGGTGTCGTAGTTTTCTGGGGCAATACTGTGGGCGTAAGTTAGGCCCTGTAAAAAAAAAGCAGATACGTGGTTTCATCGCCCATCTTCCCCCAGCCACGGCCCCCGACCAAAGCTTTCTCCAAACAGCTTTCTACGGAGAACTTTACTAATTGCACTTCAATTAACCAGGTCTACGGATTCACTGCGTAAGATACTGCTCTTGTGCAAAGCAGATACTTGTTTTTTTTGGACCCATGTGTTTCAAGACAGGCTTGCTCGAGGTGGACGTTGAAACACCCATATTGAGCAAAACTGTCGTGGAACACCAAGATTTAGGAAAACAGTATCTGCTAGCTGAATTCCCTTCTGTAAAGTACGTCACTAATTGTATATGAACCTTGTAGGACGGTACCAACTGTGATCAATGGCCTTGGTTACTCCTCCACCAACGCGCAACTTCTCACCATCCCAATCTACGTCTTCGCTTCCATCGTCACCATAATCTTTGCCTGGCTTTCTGATTATAAGAAGACCCGTTCCCCTTTTATTATCGCAGGATATTGCATTGCTTCGGTTGGTTTCATCGCGCAGCTGGCGATCCCGCATCCAAAATATCCTGGACTCACCTACGGATTCTTGTTCCCCGTGGCAGCGGGACTGTACTGCCCATTCATATGCCTCGTTAGCTGGATTGCGAACTCTCTCGCGCCCTCGTCCAAACGGGCAGTCGGTATGGCGGTATGTTGAACACTTCCCCTGTGATCGAAATCACCTTTGCAAGGACTTCACTAATTCAATAGTTGCTTATTGCCGCGGGCAACTGTGGGGGGATCATGGGGAGCAATATCTATCTTGCACGAGAAGCTCCTAAATATCAGACTGGGTTTGGGGTCAGTCTGGGCATGTGCTGCTCAGCGATCGCCATGACTTTTGTTCTACGGTGGGCATATAACAGGGAGAACATGAAGAGAGACGCACTCTATGCGGGATTGTCCGAGACTGAGATCAGAGCCAAGTTCACGGATCAAGAGATGTTAGACCTGGGGGATCGCAATCCGTTCTGGAGATATACGTTGTAGTGCCAACGTTGGTGGGGGATTTCAGTCCCTGCTGGAGGTACACGTCTTTAGCCCCAACATTAGATAATGGTGGGCAATAGATTAAATAGAGAGAAGATGTAGCTAGAAGTGTTTCGAAAGATAATTTATGGATGGGGAGGTGGTTCGCCTCTCTTCGGGTGGTAAACTCCGGACATGTGTTCAGAAGCTATTTCCCCCATCCTACTGCTTATTTCTAAATCAAAGGCCTTGCCCAAGTTGTTCTCGTACAAAGAAGAAAATGGGTTATGAGGTGTGCACCATCGAGAACTGACCGGTGAACCGTTGCTGCTAAACCCAAACAGGAAAGGCGTCTGAAATGCGGAGATGAGGGTGATAGGCAGCAATGTGTCCGAGATTGCCTACGGAATGTACATATCTTGGACACATGTTTCATATATTCAATCTCCTCATCGGTTTTCAAACCCTTTCCACACCTTCTGGGTCCTGTTTCTCTACCTATGCGACACAATGCCTGTTGCTTCCACACCAAAATCGCTGGCAGTACTCTCTACTCCTAAGCTCTACACTACTGCTGAACTGACCGTCAACCCTGATCTCTCTGCCCAAATCATTGCTCTTGCAAGTACGGCATTCAATCGATCAAAGACTCCTTGGCCCGACCGCTGGAATTTCACTGGCCGGTTTCCAACAACGCAACATCTTTACGATACCCTTGGCCCCCAAGGCACACTTGCCGTTATTATTGACCATAATGCGGAATGCCTAGAGAAAGCCGGTGAAGAAAACAGAGTAGAAAAGAGTGGACGGGCTATTGCTTGTGCAGCTCTACTTCCCTGGTCTGGTGGTTGGGCAAAAGAAGGCGCGACGACAGAAAAAGGATGGGAGATAAAGTGTGTCTGTGTTGACGGGTCTGAACAATATGCCCGAACAGGTCTCGCTGTGCAGCTATTATCTGTACTTGAGAAACTGGCTATAGAAAAAGAAACCGTGCAATTGCATTCTCAAAACGATTCCTCAGCTTCTTGGTTTACTCAGGATAGGAAAACTGATTCCGCATCTGGTTGCAGAGTTCAGACATTGAGAACATGGATCCTAGTTGCAGAGTGTATTAACGGCGATTATTGGAAAAAGAGGGGATATGGAGAAGTGAGAAGGAAAAGGGAAGGAGAAGGAGTTTGGGGATCAAAGACCGGGTTTGAGATGCTTGTTATGGCCAAAGATATTAGCTGGGAGGATCGCGATCATTTAGACGTTCAAGACATGTAGAGGGCGTCGATGTTATGCAAGGGAGAACTATCTAACACAAGAAATCTAGGTTAACATAGGAATAAGATGAGCAGGGAATAATGGGTGATGCAAGGAACAACAGGCTAATGCAAGGAACAACGGGTTGATGTAAAGGGCAATCCAAGGAGCCTATATCTCAGTCCTTTCAGAATAAATATCTCTTTTCCTTCCCTCTGTGTTTCCTGCTCTATCATTCCTCCTAGTCGAAACCTCACTCTCAAAGTATGGGTTTAACTCTTTTGCCTTGAGAAGTTGTCCCACACTTTCTGCTGCAAGCATACGGGGGGTATTTATCGATTCTGCAGTTCGATCCTTACTCTATTCCCAAAAACCTACTCGCTCTCTCACCTTACCTCTCCTATCCCGCCGAAAGACCAAACCTGTAAGTGCTGCCAAATGATAGGCTACCTGCAACCCCTCTTCACAGTAAGTTATAACCCTAATCTCCGTTATCGGCAAAAGAGCGGTGTACTTCAAGAAGGAAGAGGGGCCAGCAGTGAAGCTTCGAGAAGTAGGAGGGACAACGGCGAAGAGGAGTTTTATTCCAAAACTGGTGTGGGACTATCTAGGGCATCTTTGAGGAATCATACACGTTGGCCAAGGAAGAAGTTCTCGGGAGCTGCATTCAGGTTGCATTGAGGGACTGAATCGTTTTATTTTGCAAGATTTGGAAGTATAAAGGAAGCGCCTGTCAATCTCTTGCCACTTCTAGGCCAAAGACCTTTCCCACGCTCGAGAAACTAATCTCTGCTTTAGGAGCAATACCTGCCTGGACTCTTGCTCAGCAATCTAATCCCTGAGGAATCCTATATATGGAGCTTGCTCAGGTACCTTCTGTAGCTTCGGGCTTGGGTTTTCTAGACGGAGATCATTGTATGTATAAGACATGGCAAAGACGACAGGAGTCACCAACGTTTCCTGGAATAGAGTAATATGCTCGGCTGGATTAACACCTATGCTTATCCTTAGGCAGACGGTATGTTCTCTTCGCCCTCTTTCTGATTCCCTGCTAATACTTGTTAAGGGAACCTGAAATTCAAGCGAATAGGCATGAGCAAACTCGCTCCCTCCTGCCCAACTCTACTTGCTCACCGAAGTTCATAATTGACAGCTATCTTCCTATGGTCCTCGCTTAACGGCACACACGTCGGCCCGGGAGGGGCTTTTTATAATCTTGCTCCCTTCTGTCAACCTTGTTCTCCTCACGATCTATTGTAAGCCTACAACCTGCAAGAAATCACTTCGCCTCAACACCTACCTACGGCGGTCGACTGCAATGGCGTAAGTCCCCTTTATGTTGCTATCTCCACCCATTTCACAACTCTATCTTCCCTCCAACTTCAGTCTCCATCTACAATCCCATGCCTGTCCCCATCCCCCATATCAAAATCTCAAGCCCGGTTTTCTCACCACTTCCTACCTCCCATCCCCCCATCTCTCTCAGCCCCGACCTCCCTCTATCTTCACCCTCCTCTATGATTCTGACATCAGCTAACAATACGTGTAGCCATAAGCGTCCCCGGTCTCCTCGCCCAGGAGAGCGAAACGGTGGGTTTAAGAAAACTCGGACCAGCGATGGTGAAGGTGATGACTCGGCAAACTCCAGCAATGAATTGAGTAACACTTCAAATTACAATGATGATCCCAACGGTATTTCAAGCTCCACTGGCGATGCCAACAGTGGCTCAAACTTCAACGGCAATGCTGGTGGCAACTCGAACCTCGACAGCAATGTGACCAACACTCCAAACTCTGGCAACCAGAGAACCTCACAAGCGGTCCCGCCACCTATAAATACGTCAGGTATTGTCACTGCATCTGCATGCAATGTTGGCCCGAATACCCCAATGGCCAACACCCCGCCCTTCACTCCGGTTGTTGCTGTTCCAATGGTACGAGACCCACATGTGTTTCGGTTCTTGGACCTGCCAGGTGGTATGTGTTTCTTTTAGTTCCTCTTCAATACCATGCCCATCATATGCTCCCCCAATCCCAAAACGTCTCTTAAGGACACATGCTTACAATACGCAGAACTCCGCAACAAAATATACAACTACACCCTCGACCATGTCCAGCAGGCCGTGATACGTCATCGCCCGAAAGTCAGCGCTCTTCGTCGTTCCGCCAACTGGGTTTCGCGGCGACCGATGTCGGGCCTCCTTGAGGTATGCCGCCTTATTCGTCAAGAATTCCGGCCCACATATCTCCGAAAGCAGGAATTCGGCATCGACTACATGTCTATCTCAGCCTACATTCGTACTTTTTATCCCGAAGGTGTTGCTGGCGATAGTTGCCGTGCTGGAAACATGACTCTAGCAGTACCTGATGTCATAACGCGGAAAGAGCTGAAAGATGGCGTCGACCTGTGGCCGTTAATCGAGAACTGGGCAAACGGGTGGCAGATTCAAGCTGGCTTCGGGCGATACTTCTCCCATGGATACAGCGCTGTCACTGATGGTGAAGCCAAGGACCTTTACCGATTACTCGGCCGCAAAGTTCAGGTTGGCCGCAAAGTCTCTAGCATGAATCCGGTGTGGAAGGTTGTCATTCGGAACCGCCAGCTCGCCTCTGTCATTGTCCGCCGTTATGATGACCACCGTCGCCCCTATATCCATATCGCCTTCAAGATCCAGTACAAGGAGGACTGGATGACGGTAACTCCCCAAGTTCCCTCTGCGGAGTGGTGCCTCGAGCGTGGCTTCGACCGCATGGAATACTTCATTATCAAGGTCTCTGTTGCCCTTCCAACCCAACCCACTGTTGTGAGGGCTGGTGGTCCCAAGATGAAGTATGTGCCTGGTCCCACCAAGGCGTCTGCTCGTAAGGCCTGCCGTAACTTGAACGATGGCCGCTTCGCACGCCGCTAAGCGTCCGGTTCTCTCGGCGACTTGTTTCTGGCTCTGTTCAATTCGTCTCCACGTCTCCAACGTATCGAGTTTCTTTATGGCAACCCTGCGACCCGCGACCTCAATCGGTCCTATCATCGCTCGGCGTTTTCGTTGAACTTCGGCATTTCTACCCTGTTGTAGGGTTCTATGTTCGACGCATCAGTCCGATGCATTGAAACCACACAGCTGACCAGGTGAAGGTTCATCTTGCCTATCAACGACGTTGTTCCGCGTACATCCAGAAAGCCGGATAGATGTGGTGATACCAAGAGTGTGGGAAAAAAGGCCGTGAAGACCGAAACCATCATTCGCGCAGGCTATAGATGGATGGGACTTGGTGCCCCCTTCAAATCTTTTTCTGCATAACTCCTTTGCATGCGTTTCTGCGTATTCCTTCTGAAAGTTTCTTTCTGGAAAATCACTTTTGGAGCTCCTTTGAGAATACCCCTTCGAAAAAGCACTTTTTAGATACCCATTCGAAATTACTTCCTGCACCAGTCTTTCGGCTTACTTCCCATTTTCTACGATACCCATTATTGGCGATATGTTCTTGCTTGTTTGCGTTATAGCTGATGGTTAGCTTGGGAAATGCACTCTCGGACTTCTCAATGATTTGCCTCACGGTTGGCTCTGGACGAGCAACCCAGTCTTTTGGTAAAAACTTTCTTGGAGTTTTGCTTAGCGCTTTTTATAGATACTTTCCTGGAATCCTTCAGTGGATTGGAGACACTGCTGGTTCGCACCGGCTGGGTCAGATACAAAATGGGCGCTCTTTAGCTCCGACTTCTCTGTCCTTGAAGTGTGCGTGATGCGAATCGCAATTATTATTATGCCTTTTCAGACGCGAGTGGAACACATCTCTTGAAGTTCAAATTGGAAAGGGAAAGTTGATGGATTGCGTCAAAAGTGAGAGCGCCGGGCCCCTGGTTGAATTGAAGACAAATTGCGTGGCTGTCTCGAGAACTCAACACGCTAGCACGTGCTTCCCAGATTTGCTTCTGCAAGGAGGTGCTTAACACAACGACAGAAGCACAACCCAGCGCCCGATAGCAATAAAAATTAAGTGAACGCGTCGACCGTCTCTAGTCTGCATCGTTCATAAAACCTCCTCGAAACACTATGGCTTCGAAACTTTCCTTCGCTGCAGGTGAGGCCGTCGCTGTGGTCGCTCAGCAACCGCTGGTGAAACGCACACCAGGGCTCCAAACTCCCAGCCGTTCAATTGGGATCGAACAACAACAACGGCGGCCGTTCTGTAAACTGCCTACGAACACGTCCGAACTGGGAATCCCTCCCCTGTTAAAACCAATCTCCAAGCATCACGGCTCTCAATGCCGCCTTTGAAGTTGCCATAATCCCGGGCCCCTTTCTCCGCTTGTGAGGTCATCGACAAGGGTATCGCCAATTCTATTTCAAGCTCAAGAAGCAGATCCCCTGCTGGCCGAACTGTATCTCCTCAACTCCCATACGGAATTGCAATACAGTTATTACCACGACACTCGTTTGGCAGATTCAGAGCAACCATGTCACGGCCGAAGAGTATGACCGATTTTGCACAGCTGCTGGAGGTATCAAAACCTACATTTCCACGGAAGAAGCCATCCGTATCGCTCGCCGCAGGGTTGATTATGGCCACCGAGAGCCCAAGACAGCATCCGAGTTCACCGCAGCTGATGCACGGCAAGAGTGAAGGCACACGAGACAACCTCTTCTATGCGTATGCCCAGAAGGTATATCCGCCTGTAGCCACGCCCTCCCTTAACCCCTTGGCCGCTCTCGGATCTCTTGCATTTGAATAGTGGAAACTGACCATGTCTAGGACGACTACGCACACTCGCCCCCTTACATCCTCACATTTGCCTCGGCTGCAGTCGCAAACCAATGGTGGGCACTCGTCCAGAGAGAATACTCAGAGAGCACTCGGGAAGGAGCGCAGCTCTTCATCTTGAAGGGAGAGGACATGCAGCAGCAGATACAAGACAATCCGCGATTTTATGATCTTCGGAACAAATGGTTCTATACGGCTTCGGACGGCACGGGAGCCGTCATCCCGCTGCAGGATTATAGTGGAAATCCTATTTCCAGCACTCCTGCCCCCTCGCGACCTACCAGTCGTCAGGCCTCATCCGCTACCATCCCCGAGGAGTCGGCCGAGGATAAGAAAGAGGACAAATTCGACATGGCCGCTTTGGCGGAAACCCTCTCGCAGATGAACGCCATGATTTCCGAAAACAGTGCCCAAATCCGCGCGCTTAGTGTAGCACAATCTGAGGGTCTGCAACGGATGCAAGAAATCAACGAATCAAACAGTACTCAGATAAAGGCTCTAACAGATGGACAGGAAAGGCTGCAGAGCATGTTAGCCCAGAATGCTTCTCACTATATTGCGTTGGCCAACAATTCTTTCGGAACACAAGACCATGTAAAATCCATTCTAGAAACAAACGCACAACAAATCAGCGCTTTGGCAGACGGTCAACAGAAACTTGCATCAACATGTACCAGCATGATGAAGTCAATGCAGGATCTGGGTGATACAATCTCGCATTCGCACTCCCTATTGGATTCTGGTCCACAATTTCCTCCCCCTCCCCGCTCAGAGTCTGGCCCCTCAGAGTTCGGTAGCATAGCCTTTAGTCAAATCGGAAATCGCATCTCACCACCTCCGCGGAAACTTAATAGGCGGGTCAAGGGCGTGTGGTATGAGTATGACACTCCAGCGGGTTCGGCGACCAGCGTAGCATCCAGTAAGCCGAATAGTATTGCAGCACGCGGACAGACTCCACCGGCGACACCCAAGTCGACAAAGAGCGCAAGGTCATGATGAACAAGAAAGGGTTGGAAATGAGACACCATACGAAGCTGTACGATCTCCACGGTTTAAATATTGTATGAATTATGTATAAGTGCGAGTGGATTGTTTTCCTTCTTTCCGGTATATTGGTGTTGGGTCATGGGTGGTGTAGCGGGTTCATGGTACCGTAATGTATTATGTCTACCTTTCCATGTGTCTTCAATGCTGACCATCCCTCTTCGTCTCACACTTCCTCTCATAGAAGCCACTCGTCAAGTCCCGTGTGTACCTCAATCCTCCCTCTCCAGCGCTTCCTTGACAACTTCTTCCAAGGTACTAGCCGTAAGCCCCAGCTTGTCATTCCAAATCTCAATCCCCTGCTCATTCGGGAAATCATAGCCCACGTCGACATCCCCCACGAAGCTGATTGCTAGCAGCGGATAGGTAGCGTTATAGTCTCCGGCATCGAACTTTATCCGATATTCCTTCAACACCGGCGCACTCTCCTTATACTCTAGTGCCCACTTCTGCGCTGCCTGTTTCTCCAACTCGGCCACAATTTCGCGACTTGTGGAGACGAAATCGGATAGGAAAATTTGCTTGTTAGCTGTGAGTGTGGGGTTGAGTAGGATCTTAGAAATGGCCATCCCAGTGTTGCCGGACGTAGTGATGGTGAAGCGAGAAGAACCAGAGTCCCAGATGGTGGCGCGGCGGTTTTTCACGTCAATGTCGAGGAAGTTGCCGGATTTCACGGGATTGAGGCCCCTGTAGGCTCATTAACTATGCATACACCGATAGTCGGTAGTTGGGAGAAGGGATAGGCTTGCACGTACCAGTCTAGCCACGCCCCGCAAGATACACTCGTCCACGTCAACCCGCCATTTGTCTCCGCGGCCCGCTTCTGGAGATACTCCAGCATCTCACCCTTTGCGTCGTACACTGGCACCAACTTTCTCGCCCGCCGGTCCAAATTATTCGCCCCGAATTCACTCGGAATCAACCTCTTAACTCCGGCAGCAACCGCTGCATCAATGAATCTGTGAGCCAAGTTGTCTTGCGTGATGGGTGTTGTGGATATGGCAATGACAACCGCATCCTGGCCCTTGAAGGCTTCCGTCAATTCTTCCACGGTGAAGGCATCCGAAACCGTTTTGACAGGGACATTGGCGGGAAGTTTGGCGGGGTTGGAAGACGATTGACGAGTCAAGATGGTTACTTTGAAAGAGGGCTCGGCGAGGAGTGCTTTCAGGATGGGGGCGCCGACCGAGCCTGTGGGGCCTGCGAGAATAACGTTCTTGATGGAAGAGGACATCGTGAGAATTTTCGGGTTGGATGTCACTGGTATTGGTAGATCGGGACGAGACTGAAAGAGATGGTTGCTGGAATTGCTGGTTCTGCTGAGCTGTGGGTGTGATGCCCTCTCCTCCGTCCCATACCCATCCTTTTATACCAGACTTGAGCTTCTGATATCGAATATGTGGACTTCTGCTTTGAAACCTCATCACGCCGGTCATCTTCAATCTTTACTATCCAGCCGCTCAATGCATCGGCCGATGCTCCCCGCTAAAGGTCCAAGGTGGTTATTTTGGATTATTCACGCGAGCTTTTGCGCCACACCCTTCGCTAGCTTATAGATTTGATGGCAAAGATTGAGAACGCGGCCTTGAAGCGGCAATTCTAGATGTTAGTCAGATGAGTAAACACGACGGGTAGGCAAGCTGGCGGTAAATCAGGATGTACGTGCCCACCTGGGGAGAAATGCCCGAGTCGGATTTGCGATCAACACGCGGCGATTAAAAGGAGTAAAGGCTAGCCAGTTTAGGTATCGGTGCCGAAGGAATTGCATCATGCACGCAACTGGCGGCGTGCTCTACACATCACTCATCGACGAATACCATCAACCAGACCGAGATATTTCGCAGCGCAATCAATCAAACGTATGGTACAGTTAGCCAAACACGATTAAGAAACAGTACAGCACAGGCTTGCAACTTTTCACTGCGACCCACGAATCAGTGACGGCAATGCTGATAAGAGAAGATGGAGCCTTGAGCAAGTGCAAAGTAGATAAGACAGTTTGCGAAGCATAAGCTATCCCCATTAGATGAAATGAAGGCCTAGTACTAGGGTAAAAAGACAGGAGAGGGCAACCCGATGAGACATTAGGAATAAACCTCGAAATCTGTGATCTGAAGAGACGAATCCTGCTTTCAATCATCGAATCACCCCATCGCCGACACAATACGTTTTCCGATATCACCTCGGGTCCCTCGCGCACCGTAGAGCATGATACCCTTTCATGAAAGTCCCGATGCAAGACGATGTGTGTTTGCAAGTTGATACCTCTAATGCCTCTATTGTACGCAGGTCCAGTGAAAGCCGAACAACACTCTTCTGCACGCTTCACAGGCTCTCTGTGGACCACACTCTCCCCGTCAACATGTAACGTCTTTCAGCGTGCGAACCTTCCAATTTGGTATTTCCCTGCATCTGCCAGAAGTGAAAGAAGTCCACCACACGCGGAAACCACTGCCACGATCTAAGACAAATACCACGAATGTGCCACTTGGGAAGCAGTCTCACCCTCCTAATTTCTATCAACCATGAAGCAGTGCGACTGCACACGAGGACCCTGAGATTAATGTGGCAGTGTTGGTTCTTCTCCGATTGCTCGTTAATAGAGCGTTCCGCGGGCATCACGAATGGTTGCGTGGCATCTTGGGAGCATGCCATCTGTGTATCGCAATGCAAAAGAGGGCTATCAATGGGGTTGCGTAAACCAGCGCCGTCGGAAGGGTTGCCGACTACACGGTGGGTTCGCAAGCTTCCCGGGCCAATTACAGCACTGCGCGTTGACTGCTTGGATCTGGGAGATGTGTAACCTTCCCAATTATGTGCTCAGACACATCACACCGCCCCGTTGCAGCATTAGATGTGGAGCAGAATCGAGCGTGCAAATTGGCTCGTCGAAGGTTTCGAGGTCAACCACTTGGGCATTGAAATGCAAGATGGCTAAGTCGAAGAACCCATCAGTCGGACTCCACTTTCCCTACTGCAGTATCGGCGGGTATAGATATCGCCCAATTTTCGCAAATTCTCAATCCGGCATCTTACCCTTGTCGCCTAACCGTCTTCGCTCGGATTGCCATTTTGATACCCTCTCCTCCCCCCATTCAGTCTGGGGAGATGTAAGAGAGACCGATCCACTGGCCGACCACGCTAGGGAATGTGCTTCGCCGTTACTCTGAAGCTGTGGAGCGTTCATGCAGCCACCGCTGAAGTTGGTAAAGCGAGCCGTGGCAGCAGGTGTGGAGGACGGCGACGTGGTTGATGGACCCTTTGGACACGATGTACTGCATGTTGGGGCTTCGATACTGGATACGGCGTTGAAAGTGTCTTGCGATGATGCGTATGCTGACTTTGTGTCAGCATCGCAGCTTTCATCGTTTGGCCTATATGCAGTAACTATACGCCCCAAGATGACCGTGGAATTTCCTAGATGCAACGCCCCAAAGTGCAATATTTCACACACTATCAACTTAATATTTGCTTATTTACTATAACTTACGATACTAGATCCTTTGAACTCCTTCAAGCCACATCCAAACCTCTTCGATGTCGTGTCACGGGCGTACATATTTACCGACAAGGATCTGTTCTCTAGCTTAAAGACCCTCTATCCAATCATTTGGAAGCCTTGCCGCCGAAGTCCCGCCTCGTTGGTTCATTACGAATTCGCAGGCGATCATGCTGCTAAGCGCCTGCGAGTACTCTCGCGAGATCGGAAGTCGTGAGGGAAGCATGAGGCAGAGCAGTGCCACCAACAGCATCCCTTCGCGCGGGACCCGCTGTACACACTTTGCATCAACCCTTTCCATTATACACGGCGTCGTCACTCTGTCAGGGTTCAAATGATCTGGACGTGAAATGGTAGCGACTATCCAGGCATCGAAACTAGAGATTAGCGGGGGAATCGCGACCCGTACTCAGGCACGATGATCGATCTATTGCGGCTATATGATGCCAATGCGTGCTGATAGAAGGTTCCATAATCCCGCCCGCCGGGTTTGCATACAGTGTCTCATTTGCAGGCTAATTGTTATGACATTCGGCCCGGCTTCTCACACACGTTCGGTCATGCAACATCTATGCAACACATCTGAATCCCGGCCAGCCATACTATCGAAACCTCGGATCGCCATTTGTGAGATGAACCACAAGCTTTGTATGGTGTCATATATCCAACATACAGTCTTCCGACACATACCTCCGAAAACTCCTAAACGATTGGAGCCAGAGATCCGGACCCTGGAGTCTGGATTCTATAAAGACCGCAGAAGCCAAAATGTTGGAGAGGTTGGCTTAGGAGTACAGTTGTAAGAGGAGGCTTTATCATTGCTCTGTAAGAAACGGGTTGGGAAAGATCTGCCGACGGTCTCGCAATGTCATCCACTACTTCCGATTCAGATCTCGCTGCAGACAGATCATTTACACCTACGCCAACAACCAACACCACACCAGACCCAGACATCGCTACACCATTCCCGCCAGCCAAGACCCACTCCAAGACATACGGCGATGAAATTTCCCCTCAACCATCGAACACGCCGTCTATTACATCACTGGCCGGGGATGATGACACAACCACGCGCAAACCCCTTTCAACTCTTCTAGCATTCTCCGCCTTGACACTCAGCATTTTCCTCGTCGCCCTGGACACCGTCCTTATTCCCACCGCACTCCCAACAATCGCCCTCTCCTTCCACATCCCTGATTCCCTCTTTGCATGGACAGGTTCAGCATATCTGCTTGCCAATGGTGCCAGCGTACCCTTTTGGGCGAAGCTGTCGGACGTGTTTGGAAGGAAAGCGATCATATTGATTGCGAATACCGTGTTCTTGGCGGGAAGCGTGGTGTGTGCTGTCAGCGTTAACGCGGGGATGTTGGTCGCAGGGCGGGCAGTGCAGGGGCTTGGGGGAGGGGGTGTGGTGGTATTGGTGCATGTCTGTGTTGCGGATATGTTCTCCATGCGGTAAGTCAATTTTGGTGTCATGCTAGAATCAAGACTGATTTGTTTTCCAGGGACCGATCCTTCTATTTAGGTTTTGTCGGGGCAGTGTGGGCAGTGGCATCGGCGCTTGGCCCTGTTCTGGGAGGGATCTTTGCTCAGAGGTTGAATTGGAGGTGGTGCTTTTACATCAATCGTAAGTTCGCCCTGTACCATCATTCAGCACCTTTTCTATAGGTTCATGTTCCACGGGTCAATACCATGCATGTAGCTAACACCCCACAGTCCCAATTGTCTCGTTTTCCACAGTGTTACTGTATTTCACCCTCAACCTTCACAACCCACGGATGCCTCTCCTAGCCGGCTTGAAATCCATTGACTGGCTCGGTACCGTTACTATTATAACCGCTACGCTTCTTCTCCTCACTGGCCTCCAGACCGGCGGCCAATCCTATTTCACACATCCACTCGTTCTTTCTTTCATCATCATCGGTTCTCTCCTCTACCTCGCGTTTCCATGGACCCAACACCTTTCAGACAAACAGAATAGGAGCCCAATCATGCCCCTCCGTATCTTCCGCGATGTCAGCAATATGAGTGCATTGGGGGTATGCGCTTGCGACGCTCTGGTATTCAACTCCGTCGCATATTTTCTGCCTTTGTACTTCCAGATTGTCCTGTTCTTCCAGCCGTCCGAGGCCGGACTTCTTATGCTCGCCATCGCCATCCCTCTGGCACTCGTTTCTTATGTCTCCGGCTACATCATCAACTATACGGGACACTATATTCTTGTTCTACGCTCAGGCCTTGCCATTATGACACTGGGCGTTGGCCTCTTCATTTCATTTACCAGTACCCGCGACATTGGAAAACTTATCGCTTTTCTAATCGTTGTGGGGATTGGGTTTGGTCCGAATTTCTCCGCTCCACTCATTGCGCTGCAAACCCGCATTAAGGAGGATGATATTGCGGCCGGGACATCGGCATTTGGATTTGTGAGAATGGTCTCAGGGGCCATTGGGGTAGTTGTCGGCCAAGTCGTGTTTCAGGCGCTTATGAAGCCGCACGTTGACCAGTTTATCGATTCTGGTATTGATGGGGCGTTGGCACATAGACTGGCAGGCGGAAACGCGATTTCGGAGTTTAGAGCTGTAGGCGGGTTGAATAATGAACAGAGAGGAGTGGTGAAAGGAGGGATGACTAGTGCGCTGAGGTGGACTTGGGCTGTATACACGATCGTCGCTGCGTTGGGGTTGTTGGTGAGCTTTGGTATCAAAAGAGAAGGGTTGAGTAAAGAGAAGCCTCGG
Organism: Amniculicola lignicola CBS 123094; assembly: GCA_010015725.1. Classification (NCBI taxonomy): domain Eukaryota; kingdom Fungi; phylum Ascomycota; class Dothideomycetes; order Pleosporales; family Amniculicolaceae; genus Amniculicola; species Amniculicola lignicola. Next base: position 1,107,865 of record ML977556.1, read on the forward strand.
AGCAGTGTTGAAGAGAAAAGATCATCAAGAATAGGGGATGAGGCGTGATCATTTGGAACATAAAAGCTCTTTTTTATTGCATTGTTGGCTCATCGGTTTGCTGGCGCAAGTGGGGAAACATATAAGCATAACGTGAACTTTTGGGAATGCATTTATTCAGCATATCACGGTAACTAGAGCTTGGTGGTTGCCTCATTGAGTCTTTCGATGGCCTTTTCCTATATGGCATGCACTTCCATCATGCTTCCGAAGTACAACTTCAAGTTGAAGAGCCTACGAAGCACACAATTGTTGCGATAACACTGCAAAAGTTGGTCGGCCGCCAACTGCTGAATTGCAGTTGCGGGTCCCTATATATAGTCGTCCGATAACCGTGACAACGATTCGTAGATTTTACTTCATGGCCGAAGAAACATCAAGATCGAATCGTGGTGATAGCCGCTAAGACGATGTGAAAGTCGATCGTTGAGGTGTTCGCATCTTCAGCTAATCTAACGAGGATTAAGATATGTCTCCCTTCAAGGGCGACCTTTCGGACAATCGCAAGGAATAGAAGAAGGTGTTTGAAATAGCTATCAAGAGCCCGATGCGCCGTGACAGCAATGATGTGAATTGCGGAATAAATCCCTTGTGTCAAAGTCAAAGAGAGAATGGCGAGGTCGTCACCCAAAATTGATGGTACCTCGTTGGAAGAAAAGGAATCAGAATAGGTTCAAGTATTAAGAATCGATGTATAACCCAATTGAGAGGTTGAAGACGAGCTTGAAGACTGAGGGCGACGTGTACAATTACAAAGAAATACATTGGATGGAGTGCACCCAGAAATCTGTCCACGAAGAGTGGATGGGGGCTGCTTTGGATGTCATGGTTTGTGCTGAAAATGTAAAGTTGGAGGTAATGTTCGCACAAGGGTTTCAGTGAGGCGACGCAAAAACCAGAACGAATATGATGCAGGGGAAGAATGTCAAGTTTTCGCGACCATGGCGAAAACTATGAGGTTCCCAACTTTGTGACCTAACAATCCTTCGAGGTTAGACTCATCGGTACGGATGATGGCTCGGAGTCATACTTCTTTTCACTATATATTGGACTTTGGGGAGTCATCGTACCGTACGTAGCTAGGGTAGTAGCGTGTAAACGTCTTGTGATTTCCTCATTGGTGCTCGAAACCGCCTGGCATATGCAAAGAATGCATTGAAAATTATCTAGTGAACGAGCACGGAGTAGGAAATTTCAATCTGCCACGGACCTGACCTGGTGTATTACATCAGCTCATTATTGCCTTCAAAACTGAATCCTCCTCACAGGATGCGGGATACAATATCTGACAGACATAGTGTACTCTCCTCTTTGGTGAACTTGAACAGCCCTGGTATATGAGATCAGAGAAGCTGCCAATCAAATTGCCCGGAAACAACTAGTCATCGCTGTTGTTGGGTGATGAGCGCTCCAAAAGGGGCACAGTAAAGCCTCTGAGCAACCGAGATGACTGTATTAATTTCTGGAGATTGGACGGGGAGACTCTCTAAAGGCCCATGAGTCTTCGGCTGGATTGAGCAGTCACGTGCTATCGACTGGTGCGCAATTTTGATCTCCCATAACTCAGGCCCATAAATCACGGGATTGTAAGCCTAGAGTTCGAATAATGACATGGCGCGGTGTGTTGGATAGATCAGCATGATCCCTCGGAAAAAGCACCAATTAAGGTGGAATGCCGACAAGGCTGGTTGGCCCGTATTTCGTATCTCGTGTTCTGCACACTACAAACGCCACACATCGCAACATCCCTCTGCACTGCTTCAAGAACAATCAACTCAATGAACCTTCAACAAGGTAAAAGCTCACGACAAGCAGTCGGCAATATATGCTCAGCCACAATCGGTGCACCAAAGGTTCTGCGATACTGGGCTCAAAAGAAATCCACGAAGGCTGAGTATTGAAGTTGCATGCGCACGGGAACGCCATCCTTGTCAACCCAAAAATCCCTCCAACAGATATACGAGCCAGAGACATGGATAATCGCGGAATCGCCTGATGTGGTTGGCCCGGGGCGGCAGACCGTTAGGAAAAGCGTATAGCCAAGTCGAAGCGTGAGTCTTGGACCGGTGAGGCTTCAAAGTGTGGTCATGTCCAAGATCAACCTTAAATGAACATCTTCGCCTGTGGTCAAGCTTTTGTGCAGCCATTCGACAACGCAACAAAGTCTGAGGTTCTGCTGTTGAACATTACAACGGACTGAACCATCATGGCTCTACGCAGTGTGCTCAGGGCGTTAGCCCTCACAGCTGCCATTCTCCCAGTAGATGGATTATTCTGGACCGTCACAAAACGATACCAGTATTACATGTCCGTCGAAACAGACACCTACACATGGCGCTCTACAAACCCTTACTACTACTGGACATACACCTCCACTGCAACACTCAACTCTGGTGTCACCCCCACGGTCACTCCGCTCTCTTCTACAACTTCCTCCGATACATATCAAAATATCGAACTCGTATCTCTGTACTATCAGACAGGTGCAGTGCCCGACTCTGATCTGATTCCTACGACCACCGCATCAACAACAACATCGACCACGACGACATATACGCAGTACTCAATGGCCGTAACATATACCCCACCCGCGAGTTGCTCTAAAACTTGGAAATACACCACCAGCGTCAGCGTGTACATCCCGAGTGAAGTCAGGGACCAAATCACTCCCATCAGCGTCATAACCTCGACCGGTTACACAATCACTTATTCGACGGGCGCTTACACTGGATCGCCATGGGAGACCTGGTTGCTTTCCGACGGCGCGGCTCCAATGACCACGACGGGGTGGTACGCAGACTACTACTACACGCGGGACGTCATGAACTGCAAGAAACCCGGTTCTTCTTCCAGCACCAATTACGACTCCGACGATATAAAAGTTTGCACGCTCTACTCCGGATGCACATCGTTGAAGACGTGGATCATAATCGTCGCCACACTGCTCTCCACCTTATTTGTGCTCGGTTGGATTGAATCGTACTTCTGGTTCCGGCGCTTGATGACGGGTCGCTCTGCCCTTCGCTTCGGAACTGTGTGTTGGGTTCTCATCTCTCTCTGGGTTCTCTGCTTTACGCGCCGCCAAAAGGCAAGACCAGTGCAAGACCATGTGTACTTGAAGCAGCAATGGAGCCAGCTCTCTTTCGGGCGGCGACTGAAATTGTGGTTCAAGTGGGGATTCCGACATTCCTATCCCACAGCTCTACTCGGCGAATATGTACCACCCGCAGGTACAGTGGTGTATCGATCTGGGCAACCGATTCGAGGAAGAGATGGCCAGTTGGCAGATGCAAATGGAAACGGGGGATTCGGCCCACCACCAGGAATGCCGCCGCCGGCGTATACGGGTGAGGCGGGACGGAACATCGAAGTGATACAGCCTATGCCTACACCAGCGCCATATATACCCGGGGGGAACGAGGAGAAGCCGGTCGGGAACGGGACACAGACTGTACAGGAGATACCCGGGTACCAGGTACCGCATGAAGCTTCCGGACGAGATATTCCTCACGAGGCTCCCTCGACGGTTCCTTCGGTGCCACCGCCGTCAAAGCAACAGTGAAGAGCATAGTTTGAGTCTCATATGTTGGAGAGGTGTAATGTGATGGAAAGGTGACTTTGACCAATGGCCGTTTTGGCCCGTGAAGAGAATCTTTTTTTGATACCAGCCACTACGGCGTACATATATCGACTGTTGACTTAATAGGATACTATTTTCGTTCGACCCGAGTATCGCCGAATACATGACTCTGAGTCCATGTTGTGGTCACACATCCGCTTGCAAAGTCGAACGGCTCCGCGTTCCATTTCCTAACTCACTCTAGACAACCTGTTTGAATATCTCTGCCTCTTTTCTTAGCCTTAGGCAACCAAGTCCGTCAAATGTACCTCTATAACTGGTCCCTCATAGACCCTTCTCCCATGAAGCACCCAGAATATCCCCGCGAAAATCATAGTAGCCCCCCATAGCAGACAACTCCAGTTCATAGTCAGCGGAGTGACAGGGATCATCGTAGGCCAGAAACTGAAAAACATAACCAACACGCTCCACAGGATGGCGAAGGCATTGACAAACACGCCCCATCGTCCCAGACTCCACGGCCCAGGCGTGAGACGGGAGGGGTGGTAGATACGTGTGTAGAGAAAGAGGGAAAATGGGATGAGATAGCTGCCGAAGAAACCAGCCACAGTGAGTGACACGATTGCATTGAAGACCGTCGCTGAGCCGATGTTGATGAGACTGAGGAGGCACGTGATGGTTGCTGTGATGCCTATGGAGACTAGAGGAATCTTCATCGTTGGGTGCACGTAGCTGATGAAGCGTGCATTTGGAACCGCATTATCTCTCGCAAACGCCCAGAGTTGACGAGAGGCTGATGCGACAACCCCGAGAGTGGCGAAGATGAACATGGTTTGTAGGAGGGCAGAGAGTGTGGTACCACCAGCAATGGATTTGGTCCCTTGAGTCAGGATTTCGATAAAAGGGTAACCAGTGGGAGTGCCGAGAGCCGCTTCGATGTCGCCAATGCAGTACAAGATTCCAATCAGCATGGTGAATCCAGTTAGTCCGTTGATTCCGATCGATCCTTTGCCGTAGTATTAGTATGAGATGGTGGTTTTCTTCCGACAGGGGGAAAATACGAACCAATCATAGCCCAAGGAAGGATATGGGAGGAGTTTTTGATTTCTTCACTCATATGGACCGCCCCATCTGCCCCAGCGAAAGCAAAGACAGGTGTAATAAGTCCGACGAAGAAGGATAATCCCTTGCTACTGTAACCACCCTGGTTCAGGAAAAGCGTCCATACATCAGCATTCGAACTCTTGTGGGGCGCAAGAACTACGAGAGTGATGAGCACAACGAAGAAACCGACGATATGTAGTGCCAAAATCGCGCTTTCCACTTTTGGTAGCTGTTTCGCGAGGAAGGTGTTGAACAGAAGACATATAACCATGACGGCGAAGACGAGCAGAGTGCCATGCCATCTCTGTGGGATGTAGGATGATTGACTGTTGATGACAAGACCCTGAAGTGTGGTAGCGGTCAGGTATCCTGCACTAGCAGCCGAAGCCTGCCACGCTATAACAGACTGCCATCCTGTGATGTATGAGAGGACATTCTTCCAGCCTTCGGGCGCAAGTTTGTGCGTCCAATGGTATTGGCCTCCCGCTGTTGGCCACCTAAGCGAAATTAGTGATGATCATGAAGTTGGTAGTTAAGGCTTTGCTTGCATGGAAACTAGTTCGCCCATTGTAGCGACGACGGTCGCATATCCAATCCAACAAAGAAGGAACCCGTAAATAAGGCCACCAGGTCCACCGTTCAAGAGGCCGAATATGAAAACACTGCAGGTATGTCAACAAGAAGTTCTTTGAGTGGAGGCCGAACTTACCTGAACATTCCCTCCCAAGTGATCATGAGCGAACATGAGAAGCCCAGGATTGAGAGGAAGGCGAAGTTGCGCTACAAAGATTAGCATGATTAACTAAGTAAAAAATGTAGCTAACCAGAGCACCCTTCCAAAGCCAGGAGGCTTTGAGAGACCATGGAAAGATACTAAATGCTCAGTGTAGGTTTTCATTATGCCTTCTGGTCAAGCACCTTGAAAGACCAAGCGTAGGACATGTGCCTCCATGACGACCATGGCAAGTGCTGACTTGTTTACTTACTCTTAGCACGGGCTTCTTCCCAATAATCGCCAATTCTCGTTCGTCAACATCTGAAATCGTCTCCAAAACTTCAGGTTCTGTTTGCTTGTACTCCTCCATTACGTCAAATCGTTTTCAGGCTCGAAAATGTCCTAATGCCACGTAGAAGAGGAAGAAGAGAAAATAGATGCACTTAAGGCTGGGGAAATGAAAGTGCAGAATAAAAGTGCCCAAGCAGCCGAGTTGGTGTTCGGAGTTTGGTGAACGCCCATGGCCCTGCATGCTCGCGTGCTACCCTAGGCACTCGTATAGTACAGCCTATCAAATACGCTGGTGGTCCTCCGTTTCGATGCAGAGTAATTTATCCAAAGTCATTTCGGTGGATAAGTGGTCTGTTTTCTCCGCAACCGAACCGAGAGTGGATGCAGTCCTGTACTAATCGGATTATGGGCGGCGCGGTAGTTTGACTGCGATATTTTGGTCCAGAAACTCGCGAAGGTCGTGTTTTGTCTGGCTACCACTGCTCCACCGAACATCTGCTCCAACACTGCCGGTCAACACAGAATCAGCCACGTCAGAGTATACCTTCGTTTGGTTTGCCGTGTTTCTATTCCTCCAACTTATTCGTATGTGGTTGAGTTGGTCCCACGTCCACGCCGCAAACTAGTGCGATGCAGTGGTATAGCATCCGGAAGATAGGCTAGTGTAACTTCCGCATGTCGTACAGCAGTAAAATCCATAAGTTTGGTGGAGATTTTCGACGCAATTCCGGCTGATCCGACAAAGGGCTGATTCGATGAAACGGGAAACCAAGATCGCATTCTATTGAAAACCATGACATTCTGGACAGTATTGAGGCACGTGCATCAATGTTACACTCCGCTCTCGATTTGGTGCAGGCCCATGTCAAGCGATCCAAAGTAGCCTGGCTCATACTTGGAGTACCTATTGTGCAATGTCCCCGATGGCTCTCAGTATGTACACTCGGTACTGAAATATATCGACGTCGAACGCTTAGTGTAGAAAAGGCCGTCGAAATAAGCATTGGTAGCTCTAGGTTTTGATATATTGTTATTCTCCATCTTGGCTAGTTCTGTTACGGTTGGAACGAGGAGGCAGAAATTGGGGAGTGACGCTGAGTTGATTGTCAGAGCTAGGCTATTGAGACGAATATATACTGATCCCTCTGCCAAGGCCCTATCCTACAATTGGATTGGCTTATTAACTATTACATACCCCCCCAGCTGTAAGTGGAACCAAAGCTGGCCCTCACAAGCCCTGTTAGTATAGTTTTCTGAGTAAAACACAACTCCATGAGGCTCTAAACTATACCCAATTAGGAAATCTGTGATACTCCGTGTGGTAACACCCCCTAGGTTCTAGTACTAGTGGCTGAGGTCTGATGGATCAGGGGTCCTCTTAGAAGGCTGATTAGGATGATTACTAGTGGTAAACCTAGTGGATAGATCCTCTATACCAAGCTGCCTAATAAACTCTTGGTGTTTTAGATGTAGTAGCGCCTTAGTAAGCCTATCAGCAGGCATCTCTGCTGTAGGCTTCCACTCAACGTGGATCTGTCCTTCTGTGTACTCTTGGCGCAGCTATATACTATAGATATCTATATGTTTTAGCTTTATGTGAAGCTTCTCATTACTTTTAGTAATAGCTCCTACTATCTACTAGTTATCACAGTACAGCGTAGGTCTCTAATTAATCCTGAGGTCAATCAGTCTGAGGACCTTCCCCTACCATTCTATCTTGGTTAAGGCTGAGGACAAGGCAATCAGCTTAGCTTCAGTGGTTAATTTTGTGATGCAACGCTGCAGTGTTACCTTCCAGTTAATTATTATCCTAAAGAGCTTGAATAGATATCCCTAGGAGCTCCGCCAGCTCTTAACGTTATTACTAAAGGCTGTGTCTGATGCTCTAAAGAAGATAGGTTCTCCTAGATATAGATCTCCCTAATCTTAATTAATATCTCTGCTTACGTACATCTTATATATATCCTAATCTCCTGTTATATAGAGTGCTAGGTGCTTTATAGCTACTATATATTCCTACGCCTTGTAAACAGATTAGAGGTACTGTTAGCTAGGGTTCTATAGGTGGTAAGCATAGACTAAGTGAGTTCGTACAACGTCAGCTCTCGTTATTAATACTAGGAAGGCTAGGGATCTAACAAGCTAATTATACTCTCTTATCTGATCCTAATCTAGTAGCTCTAAGCTTAGGGCTAGGTAGGTCTTATATATCAGCGCTAGTCAAGCAGCCTTCTTAGATATAGTAATACTAAACTTACTTATAACCTTATTAATAAAGGAATCCTATAGTAGCCAGATCTTCTTTGTAGCTAGGTCTTGGACAACTTATATCCCTAGGAACTACCTTAGGTCACTAAGGCATCTTATATCATAGGTGGCTAGGAGTTCCTTCTCTAGCCTCTACTGATATACAAGGTTATTAGGATATACTAGTATTACAATATTATTAATAAAGAAGAAGATGATCAGATATCTGCTTATATAGAGACAGGGGATACTAGTAATCTTACTTAGCCCTGTACGTTTAAGCACTACTATAAGGTACTTATACTATAGTACTAGTGTATCTTAGAGGCTATAGAGGGTGTACAGTAGTTCTAGAATTTAACTAAGCTTAGCCTTAAATCCCTTAGGAGCTCTCGCGTAGAGTAGTTGATTAAGAGGTATATTTAGGAACGCGTTTCAAACATTATACTAGAATACTCTGAGACTAAAGGCAGCAGTAATTGCTATTAGGAATCTAAATATCTAAGTAGCTAATATAGCCGCGTACCTGTCCTCCCAATTCTGCTAGAGATTACTATATATAACTAGGCAAGCCTTAAACTTATATAGATACCTATCCTTATTAAATTTGTATATAAATACCTATTAAAGTAGTAGTATCTTAGCACTAGCTACTAGGTTATTTACTAATCTACTAAAGATACCCTTTATCTTAATTGCGTCCACCTCTTCTTAATAGGCTACTAAGAACTCTTTCCTATATAGATAATTCTTAAGGTTCTTAAAGTGATTTAGTACAGCTAGTAGCTTATTTTAATACCTCTTATATTATAGAGCTTCTGCTATTAGGGCTAAGGAGAGGGCTATTGGATATAGCTGTGTAAGGAATAATTATACGTAGAATCTAAGGTTCTTATTAGGTACTACGAAGCCTAGGCAGCTTAGGGGCTTCTATAATTACTTCCCTACTACAGTAACGCTGCCTCTAATCTTATCAGCTCTTAAGGCGTTGTTCCGGCTTTAATCTAGGGCTACTGCATCTAGTAGCAATATCTCCTATCCTTTTAGCTAATCTCTTAGAGCTATATGCTTTCTGCCAACACACTTAGTTAGCTAAGGCTCTAGCTTAGGCTCTGCCTTAAGCTCCAGCTCTGATCTAGGTTAATTAAGCTAATCTGAATCATCAGATTACTCAGATTAATCAAATTAATTAGGTTAATTAGGTTGATTAGGTTGATCAGGATCGTTGTAATCATTGTTCTCTAGTAATAGGGTATAGCCTAGGGTTGGAAAAGCATATCAGCTAATATTATCTAAGCTACTATTAGAGGGCTGTCTACATTTAGATACCTTACTAGCTCTAGCTAGTGCGTTTCCTCCTAGGGCTAGTGCCTGCTAGGTAGACCAATTAAGCATCTAATTAATTACCTCCTACGTGTAGTTGCTTAGCTTATTAAGCTTAATCACCTCTACTAGCTCCTCTATCCTCCCTCTAATCCTATACTAAGTATCCTTATTATACTATATATTACCCTTTATAAAGATAATATCCTGTATATAGATTACTCTATAGAGTAAGGGTATCTAGATCCTAAAGATATTAGTTGAGTTGTATCCTACTAGGTGGCTAACTAGTACTTATAATTTAAGCTTATCTATACTAGGGACCTTAGTATTAAGAATATACGCTTAAGCGCTAATTATGTTAAGGTAAGCTACTATAGGCCTTACACCTTATATAACCTTATAGGGGGTCTTCCACCCTAGTACCTCTATAGGTAATTAGTTAATTATATAGATTACTACTCTACTAATCTCTATAGTAAGTAATTTAGGCAGATTTGCCTCTATGTAGATAGCTCTTAATAGAGTAATAATTGTCCAACCTGCTTGCTTAGGCAGCCCTAATTAAGCCTTAGTAGCTCTGCACTTAATAATAATACCTAGGTCTCTAAGGATCCCCTAGAGCTTAGTATATCCTCTCTCTAAGTCTATATAAACATACTTCACCTTTACACCATACTATATAAGGATCTTAGCTAAAAGCCTCTTAACTACATAAGTAAGAGTATTCTTTATCTTATCTAGAATACCCTCTCCTTTATAGTACTTAGAGTTCTTATAGATAGTATAGAAGAGGTATCTATCTCCTCTATATCCTTACTCCTTAGTCTCTGTAAGCTGGATTAGGTCTATACCTAGCTACTTAAATAGTATACCTATAGGCTCTCTAGCTAATCTCCTACTAATAATCTAGTATAACTTTACTTAGATATATATCTCACACTCTATTATTATAGGTGCTTCTCTATGTCTAATAAGCTTAATACTATTAACACTCTTAGGGAGCTTCTTAATAGCTTTCTTGCTAGGGTACCTATATAGTTAATAAGCTTCCTTATATATAACCTAAAGTAGAGCTCTATCCTCCTTTAAAGTCTTCTTTATAGCTGCTATAAACATATATACTAGCTATAGCTTAGGCCTAGTAGCTAGATTAGCGTTGATTAGCTAGTGCCCACCCATGAACTTGAGGCTAGCTACTATTCTAATCTAATCTAATTTCTTATCTAATATCTTTTTGTATAGTAGGTTTCTACCTAAGTTAAAGTGTATACCTTGCTTCCTATATCTGGATAGGCCTATTATATTTACATAGAATCTAGGGATATATATAACCTAATGGAGTTAGATTAACTCTTAACTATAGGGCGTATTAATAGTAAGGATTACTGATCCCTACTTCTTAATTAATCTAATCTCTCTACTAGTAATAATCTTGTTATTAGGGCCACCTGCTAAGGTAGTCTCCTATCTAAAGGCCTTGCTATTAGCTATATAGGTATCTAATCTAGGATCTATTACCTATTAGTTACTTAGCATTAGCAGGACGTTAAGCGTAGTTGTATTAAAGACCTTTAGAGCATATCTAGAAGGTGTTACTAATAGCTAAGAGTTGTTATTAAGGTCTCTTAGGCCTTAATTCTTCTTATTCTTAGCTATTAATACTGCCTTAGCATGCTCCTTAGTAGCTTAGGCTAGCACCTTACCCTAGTATAAGTCTAATTCAAGTAGGGCCTTGTATATAAGCTTAATCGCCAGCTTTAGCTTCTATCCCTAATTCCTTATAGCTGGGTTAATATATAGATAGTCCTTCTACTAGTAAGTCTTCTTATAGAAGCAGTTAGGGGTTCACTTATTTCCACCCTAGTTACTACCCTAGTTTCTACCCCCTGTAGCTGTACTAAGTATTACAGCTATATAAGAGGTACCTCTAATTAATACTGCTATAGGATAGTTTATCCTATAGAAAGCAGTGTACTTAGAGATAAGGTCTACTATCTCTGTCTAGGCTTACCCCTTATACTTAGTACTAAGGAGTTCTATCTACTAAGTAGTTAACTATAAGTTATTATAAGGCTTTATAGCTAGTAGGAAGGCCTTCTACTATTAGTATCCTAACGCCTTAGGAAGGTCAGCGCTCTTAAGCAGTGGTATAAGATAGATCTACTATACTAGCTAATCCTCTAGGTTTACTCTCTTAGGAATAGCCTTAAGCTTCTTATATTTAGTAAGCAGGGAGTACTCTTAATCTACGTTTAACTAGCTAAGGTAGCTTTTTAGGGTCTTTAGTATCTCCTACGTAGTCCTACACTTATTAATTAGGTAGAGGTAATATTTTGTAATTATACGTTAGATCTTATCTATAAAGTCCTTTATCTTCTTCTCCTTAGCTAGGCTAGTAGCCTACTTCTTATTATACTAGGTTATTATAAATAGATAGACCTAGAATCTTACAGTATCCTTTGCTAGGTCTCCTATCTTCTTTATACCTACTCTAGTTTCTCCTTTATAGATATCTGTAATCTTTAGCTTACTTAGCTAAAGGCTTACAGCCTTATCAGCTAGATTCTTAAGTTCCTCCTCTTGCTTAGATGGGTCTACATATTCCTATAGTCCATGTTGATTAGCTGAGCTCCTTCTGAGCTGCAGCCACATCTGCTAGTCCTCTAGCTTATTAAGGATTACTAATAACTTAGTAATCATGTAGTCTAAATCATCTATAGTTGATTGGTTAATTAAAGAGATAACTAGTGATTAGATATTGCTTGGTTGAACTTGCAGCCTATTTGAAGGCTCCTAGGCTCATAACTATTATGGTTGGAATGAGGAGGCAGAAATTGGGGAGTGACGCTGAGTTGATTGTCAGAGCTAGGCTATTGAGACGAATATATACTGATCCCTCTGCCAAGGCCCTATCCTACAATCGGATTGGCTTGTTAACCGTTACAAGTTCATATTGCGCGGGACGACACGCAATACCGCACGCTGCAATTGAGATGAAAATGGGCTAATGCTTGCAGGTTACAATAGCCACCGTTCAGTAATCATTTTAGTGGTTCCTAAACGAGACCAAGTAGAAAGGCTATGAGCGTTGGTTGCTCCTTCACTCATCGTTCATCATAGGGCTTGTCGAAGTGAGAGAGTAACAGCTTACGGGGTATGAACCAACCCGACCACAAGGCCACTTACCCACTAGTATTTCGGTCAAAAGGTCGAAGACTGGCGGAGGTCTTGAGAAACAGAAGAAGGAACGAAGACTGGCCACCGAAATCCAGGAAGGAACGATGGATTCATCAAATGAAGCTAAAACAAGCTTAATTGAACCTCAGAGAAAAACAGAATCATATAAACACAGACGCGAACCCTAACAGTGAATCAAAAAGATATTATGCTCATTACTGAGAGTTGGTTTATTCCATTGCGCGCTATGTAACAATAACACGGGGTATCATTTTTCCATCCAACTTATTTAAGACCTATGACCCGTCACTCAATCGGTTGTACCAGTAATTATGCCAATATTCTCACGGCGCATGCTAACGAGGTGCAGTTGCCCATGTCAACCCCAGGCCGGACCTCAGTTCAGCTTCTTGTTTCCGACTTGAACGGTGTTTCCCTGCTTTCGTTGATACTGCAAGAACGCAAAACCTGCGGCAGCGATGACACCCAGAATCAGGATATTTCCTACACATGTTAGTACTCATAGACCGACTCATTGTTCTTGTCGAACACGATGGGAAGTTGGGGTGGTGCTCACCAAAAATGAACTGTACGATGCCTCCCGTCAATTCAATCAGGCCTTGGAAGAAGTCAAGAATGACATTGAAAGCGCCGGTGACGATGTGAATGACAAATGCGACCGTGTTCTGGATCAAATGGCCCGCGGTTGTGAAGAGAGAGAGCACGACTTCGAAGAGGGAGTGGATAAGATCGGTGAGGGCGGAGATGATTGACGACATTGTACTGGTTTTGTGTCTTGTTGTATGGACTTCGACAGTAGATTCTGTGTGTAGGCGGTTTGGTATTTAAAGTTTGTTTTGGTGGAATAGATATTAGGTTTGCTCGGAAGCTGTGGAGGAGACCATCTTTATATCATGAACTGCTGGAGAAAAGGAGGCGCAAATGATGTCGTACCTACCTCATTATTTTAATCTGCCCTGGCTGCATCCTAGTGGCACGTCACTGGGAATGCGGAGGGTGGCTGGCTCTGTGAATGGCAGTCGCACGACATCAGGGCGATCAGGGCGATGACGTTGTATCTTAGATCGCCCATGGGCTGGAGCGGCATGCGCACGTTCTGGACCGGGTGCGCACCTCTCAGAATGGCGGGGAGAGGGCCGAGCCGTTCTTCATGCTCCACAATAACCTTTTGGCACAGCCACGCGTCATTTCACCCGCCCGATATCTTTCATCCCACCAGGGAACATCCACCCTCACCGTCACACTATGAATTTCAACAAGCTTCTCGAGAAAGGGAAGGCGAAAGTTAAAGACTTCCAGAACTCACACTCCTCTCCCCCCTCCTCAAATTATCCAGGCCAGGGCCACCAGTCGCACCCACAGCAGTCGCATCCGCATGGAGTGCCACCGTCCCAATCCTATCCGCCGCCGCAACAGTACCCACAGCAGCAGTATCCGCCACAACAATACCCACAGCAGCAGTATCCGCCACAACAATACCCGGCGCAACAATACCCACAACAGCAGTACACCGGTGCACCCTACCCCCCACCCCAATTGCCATCTAATGCGCCTCCGGGCCCCTATAACAACGCGCCGCCGCCGCAGTATGGCGGATACAGTCCTCCCCAACCGCAATGGGGTGCACCACCGCCGAGCTATGGTGGAGGCTACGGACCTCCTCCCATACCTATGAACTCGAAACCAACATCACCACAACCACAAGGCCAGCCTCCGCCCTTACCCATCAACCGCCCACAGTCTTTCTCGAACGCGACGTCCGCTCCCGCGCCCCCTCACAATGACAATTTGAAAGTGTACTGGAAGCCAAGTCTGGACCAAGCAACACCCGTTAGCACGAGCTTCAACCATGAATTAGGCGCACATGGCTGGGGCAATAACGAATCACAGAACTATGTCGCCTCGCCGCAGAACTCGTTCCACACGCCCGCGAACCAACTTGTGGTACGCGCCATTGCACAAAACGGCTCGTATACCTCAGCTCGCCTGACATCGCATCAAAAGCTTTCTCGTCCTAAGGGTTATTTGGAGGCAAAGATCCTAGCACCGTGCGCCGAGGGCGTGTGGCCGGCATTTTGGATGTTGCCTGCTGACCCGTTCAAGTGGCCTACGGATGGAGAAATTGATATCATGGAGACGTGGAACAACGAGTTGAAGAACCATTCGTGTCTGCATTGGGGAAATTTTGATGGTCCAGACCACGATAAACATCGTGTAATGGAGACTTCGATCCCGGATATGGCATACAAGGACCATGTTTATGGATTCAGCTGGATAGAAGAGGAGGGTATACCGGATTTTAGGGGAAGGCTAATTTGGTATATCGATGGACGGCCGATTATGCGCGGCTATATACCTCTAGGGACGAGGAGGATGGAGGATTTCCGCCTTCTTATTAATGTGGCTATGGGCGGAAATGTCTGCCAAGGGAGGCTACCGCGAGAGGGAATGTATGATCTTGTCGTGAGCGATCTCAAGTTTTGTGAAGAGCCGGTTGGTGGATGGTCATCGTTTGAGTCTTCGTGGAATTCAGCACCCGAGGGGAAGACCATGTAGATGCTTCTTAGTATATATTTCCCATTTTCGCTGATACCAATGGTTTTTATGTATGTACGATACAGTTAGTTAACTAATGGGTTATTGTCAATGAATTATAGGTACGCTAGATCAAATTCTTAGATGTCAGGAGGGATAGCTCGTCCTGAACTTTCGCTTCTTCGAGTGACTTTGAATGCGATCCACGATATGCACACATTTCCAATAGTTAGGTGGTGATGTTTGATGATGGAGACGAGGCGGAACTCTGCCTAGGAACTCTGATTGGTGATGAGGGTGCATATAAAGATCACATCGCCAGTTTCTAAATGCAAGCAGGCACTGCTGGGTAATTGTGCGCCAAGTCGTGAAAACGAAAGTGAATGGTTTCCAGTTGTGCAGGGTGAGAGTGAAGATACTTAGCACGTCACGTGACTAAAGTATGTGCGCCGTAAAGAATGAGGGGTGTCACCGGCTATCTTTGTCCTTGACTGCCAATGACTGCGTTCGGTTTCCAGATTAGCCTTCATTTTGACATAAAGTACACACGATTTTTCCTTCCACTTTTGATATATATTTGCAGCATACCGTCCTTGATTCTACCTGTCATTCTAGGATTGTCTTCTCTTCACGCCTATGATGTCGAACCTCGAAGTTAATAATCTCTTCAGTGTAGAGGGCATGGTATTTGTTCTGACGGGTGGTGGATCAGGTACAACACCTTAAATCTCTCCATCCCTCCGTGCACATTTCTGATCACACCTCTAGGAATTGGAGCCATGTTCGCCAAAGCCCTTGACATCAACGGCGCCGCAAAAGTATATATTCTTGGTCGACGTGTGGAAAAACTACAGGAGGTGGCTTCATCGGCAGTGTGTTCTCTCCGTTGTTCCGAATCAAAATAGACAACACTGATACAATCCGGTAGAAAAACAAATCCATCGTTCCGATCCAATGCGACATAACCTCAAAGGACGCTCTAGCTGCAGCTGCAGCGCAAATACAGAGAGAAGTCGGATTCGTTAACACTGTTATCGCAAATTCGGGTGCCACAGGACCAGATATGTATGGTCTTCCAAAGGTGAGTGTATTCACCACAAAGTCACAACTAAAGCTCTTCCTAATAATCACAGGACCGCCGACCGACTCTCCCTGAGATCCAGAAATACCTCTGGGATTTCCCGATGGCAGACTTCAACTCAGCATTTGAAGTCAACACCACTGCTTGTTTTTACACGCTTGTTGCCTTCCTTGAACTTTTGAATAAGGGGAATGAGAGCGAACCTGGAAAGCGATTGGGTGTCAAAAGCCAATTCGTGGTTACCGGTAGTATCGCAGCATTCTCGCGTCGGCCTGGGATGGGGTTTGCGTATGCGGGGAGTAAGGTGAGTTGGTCGGGGTTGTGGCAGAGAGCACGAAGCGAATTATTGGCAAAGAGAGGCTGACAGATTGATGAACAGATTGCAGCTATCCATATTGCAAAGCAGCTGGCGACTATGATGGCAGATTGGAGGGTACATATCAGAGTGAATGTTTTTTGCCCAGGAGTGTACCCAAGTGATATGAGTAAGGTACGTCTCCATCTCCTGTCGAGATTCCGAAGTCCTGGTTGCCGAGAATGTGAGTACAAGGAACTGATACAGTATAGGGTTTGATGGGAGCTCAGGATATGTCGCAAGAGGGAAGCGTTGCGCCAGAGATGGTTCCGCTCACGAGGGCTGGGATGGAAGAGGATGCTGGGGGCGCGTTATTGTTTATGGTGAGTAGGGCGGGAGCCTACACCAGTAAGTCATTCCTACATCCATAGCTCTGAGAGACACAGCACTAACATGGGTAGATGGTAATATTCTTATCTCGGACGGTGGGAGGATGTCCATAGTTCCAGCAACCTACTAGATTCCCCATGATCCTAATCTGGCGATCCTAATCTATATTCCTTTCTCTATCTGCGGTTCCTTTTCTCTCCCCGACAACGTTGCTGCCACTTTGCCTCCCATTAACGCATCAATGTCGGGGATAAAGAAGCTGACCGCAATAGCTAGGCCTCCAAAAGCTAAACTTACAAGGAAAATAGTTCGATACGCATCTGCATAGGCATACCTATACGCCGTCTCTCCAGTAGCCAGAAGTTGCGGCGTCAACCCTTTCACCTTGCTCAGCAAAGTTTGTGTGCCACCCGCGGCAATTGCAGCCATGTATGCCGGTACGGAAGACGCTGGAAGGCCTGCCGCAATCATTTTGGCTGGGACTTGGGTAGAGAGTGTGGAAGTGACACGGGCCGTGAGCACAACGCTGTAGATGGTTGAGGCAACAGTGGAGATCGCGGATCTCGATGACCCGGCGATGCCAGCTGCGGTTCCAATTTCCTGCTGATCACGAATTGCGATTGTACAGATGGGCAATACAAGAGCTTCGTTCCAGCCGATAAATGTTGTAGCCAGCATGACCAGGGCCATCGCGGTTTTCGGAGTCGAGGGAGTGCAGAGCGCAGTGAGACCAAGGAGAAGAGTGCCTATTGTTATGACAGCTATACATTGAATCTTCCAATGGCCGAAGTTCTGGTGGGTGTCAATATGAAGAATATGAAGGCTCGAGGACGGCTTTGACTGACCTTGGCAACGCCACCACCAATGATTTCTCCAACCGTTATGCCGATGCCTACAAGGCATGATACAATACCAGCCCATGTCACCCGCCCCTGGGCGTAAACATTGGATGTCATTTGTGGCCAGATAATAGCTTGGGAGTAATATCTATCGCATGTTATCAATGCTGATCTTCAAGCAAAGCCACGATGTAATACTTACACTGATGCACCCAAGGACAAACTTAGCATTGATGCCACCCACCCCCTGTTTCTAAATAGATGCATTGGAATGAGCGGCTCTTTCAGGTCGACAAAGGTTTCATAAACGAACAAGCCAACAAGACACAAAAAGCCGACCACAATTGGAGCAATCACCTTGGCGTCTGTCCATGGGTATAGAGAGCCTCCGGATGAGAGACCAAGAATGAAGAGGACAAGGCCGGCTGTGTACAGTAGCAGACCAACATAGTCGAAGTTCTTGAGCCATTGCATAATCGTATCTCTCCCGTGTTTCTGATGGAATGTTGGAGGGAAATAGAAGACTGCATATAAAGCTGTGGTCAAGAAGTTGAGAATGATGAGGAGGTAGTAGACCCAGCGCCATCCAGCCTCGGTGTGCAGGATGAACGCTGTAGATATGGCAGCTCCGAATCCAGCCGTGGGGAGCGAGAATATAAAGATAAGTGCGTTAAAGATAAAGCGGTGGCGCACAGGGACCAATTCGCCGATGATGAAGGCGTACGAGTAACCTGTAGATGCAGAGAGCCCGATCAAGACCTGACCTCCGATTAACACTTCCACGTTTTTGGCAGTCGAGGCCACGATAGCACCAAGGCCTCCCATGGCGGTGCCGATGATGAAGAACCAGCGACGTCCGAAGATATCTGACAAACGGCCCACAAGTGTGAGGCCTACCGCAAGCCCGAGAGTGTACACGAGAGAGAGCCATATAATACTGTTAGTGGGACCGAGAGCGACGGAAATCTGGCCTAGAACTGGAGCGACGAGGGCAAACCCTCCAGTGGACGCCTGGCATGCTTATTAGGTTGATAGATTTGAGACCCGTGGGGCGGATTATTCACCATGAGATTGAATCCAATTGCGCATGTCGTCCCTAGAAAGAACGGCGAGTAGAAATATCCATTTGGCAGCTCATCGTCGTTGGTAACGAAGCCGTGCGCGCCAGTCGCCTCATCAACATCATCATCATGTCGTTTACTTGGGGCATACTCAATGTGGTCAATGTCCCTTTTCTCGGCGAGTACATCTGCCATGATTGAAAACAAGTTACTGGGATTGTGAATGGAACCCAAGTAGAGATGGAAGACGACGGAAAGAAACAGCATCGGTGGGATATGTTGATACTTAACTCCCCACGTCCAGAAGATCAGGCCAGTACGCTCAATCCTAACACATCAGACGCGCAACACGCTGTGGTTTTCCCCGGATCAAGACAGCCGGTTCATTGCTGCTTTTGGTCCCTACTTGACCCCTTTCAATTCTTCATATCTGAGACTCTCAGCAGCAGCCCTTTCACAATGTACGCAAATAGCACACACCGTGTGCTGCTCTAGTGTCGGTCAATTGCCATAACTAGGCAGGCACTAAATAATGAAATCTGGGGTTCCTCACGCACCACTGGGGTACGTTTTTGGAATGCGGGGATTCGCGATCGAACTCATCTTAGTGGAAGCGGAAAAAGCTTTTCCTTGAAGATTGCGTACGCTAAAGGAAGTCAAGACCCGAACTTCCCGCCATGGCATTCAACCCGCCGTGGCATGTTGCAACCTCCCATGTACACTATCAGTGGCTGAATGATTTACATTTTACACTTGTAGCACTTACCCACCCTTTGCAGTACGATCCAACAATCTGGTTCTTCGAAGAGACCATTTCTTTTATTCGTCCATAGAAATTCCCACTCCGAGAAAGATGCCTCTCCCCACACGGCAACTGGGCAAGAATGGCCCCCACGTGTCTTGCCTTGGATTTGGTGCCATGGGTCTGAGCTCAGGATACGGCGCCGTCGAGGACAACGAAGCACGCTTCGCGACCCTAGACCGAGCCTTGGAACTTGGAGCCACGTTCTGGGATAGCTCGGATGTGTGTAAGTTACCCCCATACTTCAAACACACTAGAATGAATATTGAATGTCCGGGAAGATGCCGATAGCGAGGACTTGTTGCGTCTCTGGTTTGAGCGCACAGGTAAACGCGACGAGATCTTCCTCGCAACCAAATTTGGAGTGCGAAAGGGAGACAATGGCCCTACATTCTCAAGTACGCCGGAATATGTAAGGGACGCTTGTGAGAAGAGTTTGAAGAGGCTCGGTGTCGATAAGATCGATTTGTATTACTGCCATCGTGTTGATCAGAAGACTCCTATTGAGCTTACAGTGAAGGCTATGGCACAATTGAAAGCGTGCGTTCCCGCTCTCAGATCTTCAGACGTACTAAAATACTAAAGAGAGTCAGTGAAGGTAAGATAGGTGCCCTTGGTCTCTCCGAAGTCTCCGCATCTACTATTCGACGTGCCTGTGCCATTCACCACATCGACGCTGTGCAATTTGAATACAGTCCTTTCGCGCTCGACATTGAGACATCGGCTATCGGTATTCTTCAAACCTGCCGTGAACTTGACGTCGCCGTCGTAGCGTACAGTCCACTTGGTCGTGGTTTTCTGACTGGCCAGATCAAGAGCCCGGATGATTTCGAGGATGGTGATTTTAGGAAGTACGCTCCAAGGTATAGTGTAGAGAACTTCCCAAAGAACCTGGAGTTGGTGGATAGATTGCAAACGCTGGCGACAGAGAAAGGATGCACCAGCGGGCAGCTGAGTCTGGCGTGGCTGATGGCACAGGGGGATGATATTATTCCTATTCCGTAAGTCGAAGCACTGGTAGGCAGGCCTTGAGGGAGACTGCTAACCGTGGGTAGGGGCACTAAGAAAATCAAATACCTCGATGAAAACGTTAAAGCAGTGGAGGTGAAACTCTCTCAGGATGAGCTTCAAGAAATAAGGCGCGAGATTGAGAAAGTGGAGGTTGTTGGCGACAGATATCCACCTTCATTCGAGGCTGCTTCATTTGCGGACACACCTTCTTTAGATTCTTAGATCATATCCCAAGAAAACATGGTTCATGACTGTAGTGAGCTTCCAGTGGTGCATTCAAGTATAAGAGTGACGATCTTGTTTCCAGATAGCTAGACCTACTGAAAAAAGAAAACCTGTTCCCACACATACATCATCGCTAATCCATCTTGAAAGGCTCTCCAATGACAGTGTTGTCATAGCCCAACATGATATGAATTGGCGACTTGATAAAGTGCTGCTCATCAGGTGCGAGAAATTGCACAAAATCCTCGTCCGTGACTACACTCTCCCAAGCCGCGACATCTTTCACCCAAACCTCCGCAATCCCATCATACTCTGGCACTGGAATCTTAAAAATCTTCGCCGCTTCTTTGAGTTTCGGGGACGTGTGAAACTTGTTCATGTCAGCATTGCTTTATGTTCCCCTGCCGCCTGCGAGCGGAAGCAAATTGACGATATAGGGAGCTCACAAACCTGATTGTAGCGGAGTACGGTCCCGACAAATTTCTTGTTCTCGAAGGCGAGTTTGACGTGATTGCCTTTCCAGTAGTCATGGAAAAATTCATCTGTTACGTCGTCCTTTTTCTTGATGCAGAGTTGAACGCGCAGAAGAGATGGGGCGGAGGACTCTGCCATTTTGACTTCTGGGTATATCCGCTCAAGATGAAATATAAATTTGGTCAAGAATATGACGCAACAAGGTTTGTGAAATTCGGAAAGAGTGAAAGAGGGTCTTAGTACCGATTTCCTCAGGGTCGAATAGTGTATTTGGAAACGTCCTTAACTAGCTTTATCAAGATGTGGTGTTGGCCAACTGACGGTCAGTCATTGGTAGAAACATGGCTGTGACTGATTGGCTATTTCTGGATGAACTGTACCGTACGAGTAGCTGGACCCTGCAAACATGGGGTCTTCTTCCCCGCACTATGCAGGTGTAAGCGCCACAAATCTTGAACGAATATTCCTTTGGCCAAGAGGGGAGGTTGTTGCATTTTCCTTGTTGCTGGTACCCTGGAAGTTGTTTTCCGCGGAAGCTTTGCTTTTGCACGATATCACGTGATTGCCTACTTCCATGTAGGCCCTCTTGGAAACGCTCAATGTTGCTTGATTCAGAACCTCCACGCGCACCGAAGTCCCTCAAGAAATAGTTCTGCTCAGAATGGCTGTATTGAATTGGGAGAGGCTGCCCTTCGCTGATCTTGGGCCTCTAGCAGCAACAACTTCCTTCCTGAGTGTATCTGTATGTCCAACCATCAACCTTGCTAGAATCGAGAGCTCAAGATACCCTAGACTTTTCTATATATTTTGAGTATCGTAACATATCGGCTTTACTTTCATCCGCTTGCCAAATATCCCGGGCCATTATTTGCTCGCATCTCCCCAGTAAGAGCCTTTAAAGCATAAGAATGAGCATGGAATTTAATAATCAACTCTCTAGATCCCTATCACCTACAGCCTCCTCCGCGGTCGAATACCCTTCTATGTGAAAGCATGCCATGACAAGTACGGTTCGGTTGTCCGTGTATCCCCAAACGAATTGTGCTTCGACGATGAGTCTGCGTGGAAAGATATTTATGGATCACGACCAGGACATAAGAACTTCCACAAAGATCCTATTCATGTCGGTTCAATAGCTGCCGTTCATGGCGTCTCCACTATTACTATGGCGAATGATACCGACCATGCTCGGCAGAGGAGAGCATTGTCGCACGCCTTCTCTACGAAAGCATTGCTAGAACAAGAGTATATTGTGAAGAACTACATCGACATATTTTCATCAAAGATGCAGGAATTTGCAAAGGGAGATGGGATTGTAGACGTCACGGACTGGTTTGCATACACAACATTCGACGTCATTGGTGACATGGCGTTGGGCGAGCCCTTTGGGTGTCTGACAAGTGGTATGTGATCTCGAATACCTGGTCTTGACTTTCCAACCCTGACATTCACTAGAGGATTTTCGATTCTGGGTGCCCTTAATCAGCGAATCAATCAAGGCTGGCGCCATCGAGCAAGCAACTCGCCGCATGGCCTCGACGGGCAGCCCACTCCAGCGCTTCCTCCAATGGTGCATTCCCAATCACGTGCGCGAAACAAGACAAAAGCATTTTGACTACAGCAAAGAAAAGATTCTGAAACGAATGGAACAAACCCAGAGCGATCACCGAGACTTCCTGTACTATGTTATGAAGCAGCAAGACAAGGGAGACCTGAATCTGGATGAAGTCATTGTGAACGGTGCACTCTTCATCATCGCCGGTACCGAGACAACGGCGGGATTCTTGACCGGATTGTTCAACCTGATCACGAGACCGGACAACAAGCATATCTTGGACAAGCTCACAAAGGAGATCCGGTCCAAATTCAAGACCGATAAGGACTTGAATTACGAAGACTTGTCGAAGCTCCCATACATGAGCGCGGTGATAGACGAAGGTCTCCGTATGTTCCCGTCCGCCCCTATCGGCTTCGTGCGCACTGTGCCCTCGGGTGGAGATACCGTATCTGGTCACTACGTTCCTGGAGGCACAACGGTTTCTGTCTGCATGTGGGCAGCTACACATTCGGCGCGCAATTTCAAGGATCCATATGTCTTCCGACCCGAGCGGTGGCTGGACCGCGAGAACACTGAGGATAAGCTCGGGGCTAGCAACGCTTTCTCTCTTGGCCCACGAGGGTGTATTGGTAGGAATCTTTCGTACATGGAAATGAGACTTATTATGGGAAAGCTGTTGTGGCATAATGATGTTAGTATGGTAGATTGTGAAGGAAACGAAAAGTGGAATCCGAAGAATGAGTATGCGAACATGGTAGTGTACAATAACTGGATCAAGCCGAGTTTCAAGATCAAGTTGACACCGAGGAGGGGGCAGTTTGGTTTGGGTAGATAACTTTCAATCAGAGTTTGCCGGTCGCAGTGTGATTTTAGTCTTGTCTTCATCCTTTAGCATGGCTAATATCTCGTCACCAACACTACTGTCATCCTTTCTAAGGCGTATCTTGTCTTCCTACCCTGTCGTTATACAGCCAAGGCGAAGGTTATCTCTACATCATGCCATTCATCTGATCCCTCAGGGGAATAATGTGTATTTTAGGATTGAAAAGCGACATCTATTTTATGTTGATAGCAACAGGTGCTACTTTGTGCGACTTCTTCGGTCAATCAAGATTGATATCTTGGCCGTGGTAGAGACCGTGTTTAATGTATTACTTCTCAACGTACGACTCAGCAAAGTTGGTACTACAATCTCCTTTTTCACCTAGGGGGCATGGCCCATCTATTTGTCTAACACACCCAACCACCATCAATCATTTGTACCGTACCCGTGATATATTGGGAATCATCACACAATAGCCATGCAATCAAGGCCCCGACTTCTTGTGGGGTTCCTCTCCTCTGTATCTGCTGTTTCCATACCTGCTCACCGCCCCTTGCTGCCACAGATGCCTGTTGCATTGGGCCATCAATTAGACCACTGTGTTTGTCAGTTTTAAGTCCACTCTTTTGACATTGAAACATAACGTACGGTGCGATACAATTTACCCTTATCTCCCTATCTCCAACTTCCTTCGCAGCAGTTCTTGAAAGTCCAATGACAGCATGCTTTGAAACTGTGTACGCAGCGTTCTTCGGGAACCCAATAACACCACAGATAGATGCGGCATTGATCAAACTGCCTTTCGGGTTCATGTTCTGTAGCTGTGCTCTCATGCAGTACATAACGCCATGCAAGTTCACATCAAGCACGAAATGCCAGTCCTCGTTATTCAGATCTTCCACCCTCTCTTTATTGATCACCTTTGGAATCACACCGGCGAGATTGACAGCCCCGTCTAGTTTACCGAAGGTCTCAACGGTCTTGGATATCCAAGCATTGACTGCTTCGTCCTTCCGTACGTCAACGACTGTAGCAATCACCTTCCCGGTGCTGACCTTTTGGATCTCGGCGGCCTTTTCTTTGAGGGCGGTTTCACTGATGTCGGCGATGGAAAGATGGGCTCCTTGCCGTGCGAGAAGAAGGGAAGTCTCGTAACCGATTCCTGAGGCTGCACCTGTGAGGGCGATAACTTTCCCCTTGATATCGTAGTTAACAGGCATTTTGGGCGTGTTGGTAGGGACTTTGGTGGTTGCGCTCGAAATGCGGTGCTAGGAGATCGAGATGGAAGCTACCCTGAGTGATTCAAAATGCGCACTTCCTTTTTTGTCGGAGACTCTTTTCCATCCGAACAACATCTCCGGGTAGACGTGAAATCAGGGGCCGACGCGCAGCATTCCCGAGAAATAAGCTTTCCCGGAAATCGATGGAGAGTGTGGGGAAACGCGGATCAAGAATTCACCAAAGCGGGGAGTGCGGGGAAAGGACGACGCGCCAGACTAAGTGGATATGCACACCCTGAATCCGAGATGATGGCAACCACCGAAAAGTGTGACATGGGTTTGGGGTAACAACACGAGGGGAGCGCAGATATCGCCAAAGTTATTGGCAAATAGTGGGACTCTTTTAAATCGGCAAGATAAAGAATCCGGCACGCAAGAACAACTCAACATGAAAGCCGCTCAATGGGATCCAGTAAGTGCCCGCTATGAGGTTCATCCTCAATACCAGCATTAATTTCCCAAATAGACTAAGAAGAGGGTGGTTGTAAACGATGTCCCTAAACCGTCTCCAGGGCCCGGCCAATTTCTCATCAGACTCGCCTCTGCCTCGCTATGTCACTCGGATTTGATGTCCATGGGAATGGAGCATACAAAGCCCATAACTATCGGCCACGAAGGGGCCGGTTATGTTGAGGAAGTTCACCCAACGGCTAGTGACAAGGGTTTCAAGGCTGGTGACGCCGTAGGCTTCACGTACATTGTCAACTTCTGCAATGACTGCGAAGGCTGTGCTATACACAACAACCACTGCTTAGTGAAGCAAAGTAGAGTGCATGGCTTTGATGAACCGGGTCTTTTTGCAGAATATGCAGCGGTGGACGCGCATAGCTGTATTCTACTGCCAGAGAATTTACCGGCTGAAACATCGGCGCCACTGTTCTGCGGCGGGATAACAGGTGCGTCTCCTCAAGCACATAAAATATTTCGGTTGGCTAAACTCGTGCAGCTTTTCATTGCGTCGATTCTTGCGAGTTGCAGAAAGGACAATGGCTCGCAATTATTGGTTGTGGCGGGCTCGGTCAACTCGCAACCCAGTATGCGAAAGCCATGGGGTTCAAAGTCATATGTGTAGATATCAACGACGACATCCTCGCGTCGGTGAAATCACAAGGTGCAGACGCTGTCTTCAACTCCCGCACTAACAAGAATTACGTTGAAGAAGCACGCAAATTCATGAACCGTGGACCAAACAAGGGCGCCGATGCTGTTGCAGTGTTCAGCGCAGCGGATGCGGCATATCGTAGTGCTCCCCCACTCGTGAAATTGGGAGGCATCATTATGGTAGTGGGGCTGCCGGCAAATGGGGTCACATTTGATGCTTTGGATATTGCGAGGGGAACGTACAGAGTCAAAGGCGACAGCACCGGCGTACCGTCCAGGATCAAGAAAGCGATCGAATTCACCGCCAAACACAACATTTTGCCTGAAGTAGAGATTCATAAGAGTCTGGAGGATGTGAATGGAATGGTTGAGCGGATGAAGAAAGGAGAGCTTACAAGACGACAGCTTGTTCAATTTGTGTAGCTTCATTGTCATATAGCTCCCACATTGATAAAGCTCTGAAGACTACTGGTATAGAATTGTACTCTTGAATTTGCTACCACGCCCGAATCGCCTACTTATTTGCCATCAGATGCTCAAAACTGCAGCTCAATACCTCCACCACGTTCCCCCAAGGATCACTGACATACAACGCGCTATCCTCCCCAAACGCCACCGTCTCTCCTATTTTCTTTCCCCCATATTCTACCGCCCGCTTGCACGTAGCATCAGGATCGGGTGCAGTGACCGCAATGTGAAAAAACCCCGACTTTGCATATTCAAAGTCTGGTTTGGGCTCGTGCTGTGGCTCAATGAACTCAAACACTTCAAATCCTACTGAATTTCCTGTTCCAAGCCACGCCACTTTCACTTTTTGCAGCTTGTTGTCGTAAATTTTGAAAATGGGGGCAGAGTTGTCGGATGAGCGTTCGGTCATGCGATCACCACTATAGATGCGTTCCATGATCAGCTCTTCCTGTTGGCGAACAGTATTAGGACCCCTTACCGAAGTCTTCTGAATCCGAACACTTTCCCGTACCACTCTACGGCTGCGTCGCAGTCTGCAACTGAGATAGCGACATGGTTGAAAACATGGTTATGGATAGGCTGACGCGAAATTATAAGTTAGCGAGATGTTGAAGCCAGAGAATCGTGAGGGCGAAAGGGGGTAACTTACTGTAGACATGGTATTATCGAAGGACGAAAGCCTTGGACTATATGGTTGGTGAAGTATGAAATCACTGGATTGTAGCAATTTTGGGTGCCGCAAACTTATACTTTGAACATTCACTCCAGGGACATAAACGCTGATCTGCTATTGGAAGATTACGCGAGATCACCCAGAGCGTTGTATGAATCTTGGAACAACAATAATGAAAGTTCACATGCAGCGGAGCTATGCAGCGATGTGAAAGGAAGGAAATATGGTTATGTGGGTCGGCTTTGGCTGAGTATTGGAGAGAGATGTCACGGACGATGCCGGTTCCGGTTATAGGTTGCCGGGACGATTGGGAACCATAAATCCTTAACTAGCAGTTCGTGAGAAGACATACCCCGCAATTTATGGCTACAGTTTGAATCCCCGCGGTCTTTACTAGTGGCATGTTTTCGAGTGCCTTGACGGCGGTAGAATATTTCCATTCCGTGAAAACCGCCCGAAGATCCCCTTCTGTGGTTCTTTATCGCTTATCCTTATTAAGAAAGCCCCATACTCTTCAACAGAGTCACCCACATCTGAAAGCATCTCAATAACTGACCCGATTCAAAAAAAAATTTTATCGATCTACAACAAACATGAAAGACCTCAAAGGAAAAATGGCCTTGATCACTGGTGGCGGAACTGGAATTGGCCTACAACTCGCCCTCCAACTCGCGGCCTCAGGCACGAACATAGTAATCTGTTCCACGAATTCCGAGCGCCTTTCTGCCGGCGCCTCACAAATTCGAAGCTCTTCGCCTGATGTGACAGTTCTCGACATTGTTTGCGACGTTTCAGATCGCTCGTCCGTCAAAAATCTCAAATCCTCAATAACAAAAGCAGGGCTGCACGTCGACATTTTAGTCTGCAATTCTGGTGTCACAACGAGCGGGGACTTCCACAAACACAGAGAATCTGACTGGGACTGGGTGTACGGCGTGGTGCTATTCGGAACTACTTATTGCATCCACGAGTTCTATCCTGACATGGTGGAGCGCGGATATGGACATCTCGTTCTCAATGGCTCGCAAGCTGGCATGGTGCCAGACTGGTTCACACAGCATGGGCCATACACATCTGCGAAGGCTGCTGTTCATGCCCTAGGGGCGGGGATACGGCCCGAAGCCGCTGAACATGGTGTTGGAGTAACGACTGTGATCATTGCGGGAACTACGACTGAAATCATGAAGAGTGAAAGGAGTCGACCAGACAAGTATGGCGAACCTTTGAAATCCGATATTAAGAAGAGAGTAGCAAATAGGATCCCCGCGGAAGATGTGGCAAGTCAAATTCTGGAGGGGATTAAGGAGAATAAAGGGTGGGTAGCTACACACCCAGAACTGAAGGAAAGGACAAAGCAGTACTTTGATGGGATTTTAGCCGCGTATGATCATTAGGACAGGTTTTGTTAGTTTTTTACAAGACGCATATGTTTTCATAACGGACAACAGCTGGCTATCCGGTGTTGTTGGTGTCGTAGGCTTCTTGTTTAGACACTCGCAACAGAGGAATACCAGCATGATCACTATCCCGAAACCTATCCTCAAATCTTTCTCTAACCTACTGAAAGCTATTTCTGTAACATTCGGTCCTTCAGTGTTCAGCCCCCCCAGTATCGCCCGGAGAATGACCTACCACCTCTTCAACGCTGTCCCTCTTAGCGACTTTGAGGCGAACAACCATCTCGCTAACGATCGGCGTGAGCCTTTGTCGTTCCTCATCAACATTAGCAAAGTCTCCTGCAGACTTGACTCCAATGATCAACCTGGGCCTTGGGATGGCATCCATGACACCAAAAATATCATTGTCTTCTACTTCCTCAAAAAGGTCTTCTTCCCCTCCCACATCCCATCCAAAGTCCCACGCTGAGTCCATAGCATGCAAGGGGTTGGTATACCACGGATAGAAGGCGAAGGTGACGGTGTTGTTGAGGATGCTTCTACGCCAAGCCGAAGAACCGGAACCG
The DNA here is from genome assembly GCA_010015725.1 of Amniculicola lignicola CBS 123094. Taxonomy (NCBI): domain Eukaryota; kingdom Fungi; phylum Ascomycota; class Dothideomycetes; order Pleosporales; family Amniculicolaceae; genus Amniculicola; species Amniculicola lignicola. The sequence continues at coordinate 1,136,944 of ML977556.1, forward strand.
CGATCCCTGACAAACGCAATCAAACTATTCAATTCGTTTTCAGTAATTCCGCTACCAGAGTCGGAGGTGCCGAAGTGGATCTCAACGGAGGGGTATAGAATAGCGAAGCGGAGCACCGGTGCCAGATCGAAGGATGTCATGTTACCTGTGTCGAAGAGTATGTATACGGTGACGGAAGATCGGGTCTTGGAAGAATGTGGCGATGAATTCTGTAAACTCCTGGACTGTAACTTGAAGGGTGGTCTCTTTCAGATAGAGCGGAAGGAACTCCTAGTATATGAGCTAGTTCACTGAGGTAAGTCCAAAAAACTGGGGCTTCGCCCATGTTGTAGCATGATCCTTTGAAGTGAAATCAGGGCAGCAGGAACCACGATGGAATGTGACAAGGCCCGTTTCGGTAGAATACTGATAGATGCGGTTGCGGATCTCTCCTGGGAAGTTGACGAGAAATTGACGGTGCTGGCCTTCGATCGTTGAAGGGGTTGGTGCAAGCGGAATGGATGGAGCGGTGGACATCTCTGTGGTTGCAATGTGAAATTCTTGCGTGTTGAGGTGGCGGAACAAAGTTACCATGTCGATACTCGCCATCTCTATAGAAGTTGCTTGGACTGCAGTCGCTTGTTTGGATAACAACGCCGCGGAAGTTGAACGAACGCAGGTGCCAAAATATAATTCAGAGTTGACGTCGGAATCCACGAGTGTACACACGGCGAGGAGTCAGTAGAGATGCTAAGGCTTGGTAGTGTTGCCAATGTGGGGGAGGCTTCTTCTATCATCGTTGACGTAAAAGCCCACTGTCGAACGAATACATTGACTGAATACCCTTGCCAAATTCACACTCCCCCAATGCGCCGATAGAGGCTGTATTAAGCTTTTCAGGTAGAGTGACTGTCGGGAAAGACACTTTGATTCGGTGGAGTGACCATATCTAGCGGGAAGAAACTGTATAAATCAGTTGTCCAGACATCACAAAAGTTCTGTGTTTCAAACCCTCCATACAGTTGCTGGATTTGATCCGGTATCATGGACTGGCCGGGGGCGCTGTTGGTGTTCAAAGAAGGGAAGTCCAAATGGTTGAAATATAAGTCTTCACAGGGATTCATCGGCTCCAATCGCGGTGGCTGGGTAAACGGGCCAATTGATTGTTCTGAAGCCTCCGACAACCCTCTAGTCGGACATTCAGATCCCGGGTCACGACTCTCAAAATCTGTAACGTTTTCTTGTTTGGATTTACTGGATGCCTTGAGTAAAGCACCTTCCACCGCAGTCAGGATCGAATGGATTGACTTGTTGGCAGTGATTTGAGGTTCCCCCTTGATCATGTCGTCGATGCAACCAATTGCTACGTTGATGATTTCAAGGTTGTAGGCGTGTTTAGCTAGGTTGCAGAGCATGTCGTAGAAAAGTACGCCGCACGAACATTCGATGAAGACTGCATGATAGCGCAAGGACTAATGTAATCATTAACGACCATGAACCCAAGAATGACATGCAAGGGGAGCGGGGTTGATAGAGAGCATACTTACTTGGCATGTGGGGCTAATACTGGCCTTATGACTGATATACTGTATAAGATCTTGTGCGGCGTCGACGGCGACGCGGTATGCTCGGCGAAGCCACATCTGCTCGTTTGGATTTCGGTTTGGATTTGAGCGTAGAGCAAACTCAGCGATGAGAAAAGGGCGAAAGGCCAACATCAGGGTATGATAATATACTGATTAACGTCAGCAGGGATGTTGGGCATGGATGATGAGGCCACTGACTGAGGTGTAGTTCCAATTTGATAACGTCACTTTTGACCTTTTGTGTTTCACCTGCCGCTCCAGGGCTAAGTCCCATGTGATCGGCAAACTGGCGCAGTGTACCTTGAATAGTTTCTGCAGCAACCCCCGCGAGGCGGCATAGGGCGGTCAGTTCAGGGTGCTGATCAGGGAAACAGGATGTGATATCCCCTTTGCTTATAGCCCCTCTACGCCCAAGCGTCAGACACTGGAAACTTTCAAAGAAATAGAGAGACCATATTGTAGCCCTTCTCACTTCGAGATCCTTGTAATGTCCCACGGGATTGGCGGGCTCTTTCAACAACCCCATGGCCATAGATTTCCGAGACGCAGAGCCGAGGTGAAGATATGCTGCATTTGGCCGTCCCATGTGGGTGTTGAAATGGGCGAGAAGGAGCGAAAGTTGAATAGCAGGAAGCGTAACAGTCTCTTCGTACATGGCACCCGCAACCTTGGAGCGAGCATAGAGGATTTCGGCGATGTCGGTGTGCGTAGTGCACAGTGCCCCATTCGCGAGTACAGCTAGGAGCACAGCCTCCAATTGCGGGGGAACGGTCTGCTTCTCTAGCTTGTGGAGTTGTAGAAGTAATCATCGCAGCTCTGCTTCGGGAAAGAAAGGGAAGAAGTGGTAAAAGCAGGCCATGAAGAATGCTAAGAAGGATTCTACTTGATCTAATGAGACTAATGTGTTGAGGGGGGTATGCAAGGAGCGTTGGATGAACGCTGGGTCCACTTTGGAGGGGATACCGAAGAAGAGGCCCGTCTGTAAGAATGTGTCAAGACCAATACTCCCATCTTGGGTGCCCTGGCCTGTTAGACATCCGCGCGGTTGGTATGAACAAACAGCCTTGTAAATTTGCTGTAAGAAGGCAAAGTTGGACGACGGACCATAGAACAGCTGCACACCCAATTGTTCCGAATGGCTGTTTTTTCCTAGGGTTGTGGGTTGGCTTGCCATAATGCCCAGGTAAACTCTCTCCGAGGCTGCCTTGTCGGGGTCGCTTGCAGCTAGATCGATCGGCGAACGACTGGCCTCTGAACACTCTCGAGCATAGGTAGCTACAGTAGACAAGACTTGTAATTAAGCTTGTGCTATTCTCACGTGCCTTTACGAATCGACATAAAGCAGCCACTGCATATTCATTATATCTGAATCCCGATGAGCTGGCGGACGCAACTGCCCATGCACCCACATTGCAGGAGCCGGATCCGTGGAATTGATATGGGGGAGCTCGAAGTGTGCTGATAGCCATGTGCAAGCAAGCATCAAGGGTGGACGAGCCAAAACGAAAACCATCACCTGCCTATAAGAACGGGCCGACAGAACGGCTAGATCATTTACAGAGTTAGGACGCCCGTAGTAGACAAAACAGCATTCATTCATCGTCACTGACAGTTTCATAAAGTTACGGGCGGCCACACTGAATTTCGGAAATGTGGAACGTCTGCCCCTCGTACTTGGCGTATGTCGGTTTGTTCGATTCTTGCCGCATTCCATCTCGCAATCTGACCTCGTAGCCATCCACTCTCTTGGCAGCGTATCTTGCTGTCATAAACAACAAGAAGCATAGAATATGATCAAACGCGGGTCAGGAGCCTTTAAGGTGTCGTGCACATAGCCCTCAGGCCCTAGGCCTAGCGTATCTGTAACAAACCACTCCATTTAATGATACCCTTTTGGGTCCTCCATTTTCATCCATTCACGTTCCGTTTCGCTATTGAACTCGATGCGCACAAAGATGATGCGCGGATACTCCTTCCAGGCGAACGGAGAGTACGCAATTTCTTTCGATGGGGCGTAGACTAAGATCTGAGAGAGGGAGTGGGTGAATGGGCATGGCCAGGCAGAGCGCGAGACATGGACAAGACGGTTTCAGGTCGCGGATCTGTGTGCCCATATGCTTGCTGATCATATCGAGGGGTTGGAAGCGCACTAAAAGATTTCGGTTGTACCTTGCGAGTCTAACCAAGGGTCAGATATCATCACCCTGCATACCTTCGTTGATCAGGATGTGGGTACGGCCACCAAAGACGATGGTGAGCTGACCAACAACTTTGCTGAGGACGCGGCCACTTTGAAGGGGAGGAAAATGACAATGTATGCCTCAACGTCTCGGAGTAAACTCGTCGCGTTGGCGCATTAGAGAGGGAGGAATTCGGATCGAATATGGCGATTCGATTGAGTACGGCGGGAGTAGATTAGACGACGAGCGGGGGAGACGTGGCGACTCGCTTTCCAGTGACGAAAAGTCCGCCTTTCTTGAGCATATCGGCAATACAGTAGTCATAGATCTTCTTGCGGATTGCTAGAAGGCAGTTTCGGCATCATATTAGCACATAATCTCCTTGTCCGATCGATTGTTGTTTTGTGAGCGACGGCCCTTTCCGGGCCCATATTCAGTAGAGCAAATCTTCTGATATAGTCCTCATCTCATCTTAAAGCATATTTCGTGCTTACGATCCAATGTTATAATCGAATGCGGGCGTATCTACCTCCAGCAAGATCAAGAAAGGATTTAAGCGGCTTGGTATCAAGGAACCTGCCCACTATCTTAATTGCGGATGCCACAAACTTGACCCAGTTGGGAATGTGTCGAACATCATTGCCCCGCTCAGGGCTGGCAGGTGGCCAGTCGTAGTGTGCTTGCTTTGGACTGTCAACGCAGTAGTAACTGATCCAATTAGAAATAAAGGTATGGTTTACCCTATCTTCAACTTCGGAGTGTTTGGTAGGGTGTGTAGGTGGTGGTGGATGAATGAGAGAGTACCATAGCATCCTAGAAGTCTCCCGGGTCTTGGAAATCCCGCCTCCAGCATTGCATTTGGCAAAAGCTTTCAAGTCTGTGGCCCGCACCAATTCAGTTAGGGGGAGCACTCAGAACACCTTCGTAGATTAACCCAGATTCAAACCTGAAGCCTCTCGCTTGTTTGGACTCTGCCCGTACCTTCATATGAAAAGCGATTCGGGTTCGACAACAACTATCCATTTTCAATACATGTTTACATCCTTCTCGGGTGTTTTCGTAGGAATGTCGACTTGAGACGCAAGAATTGAAGTCTGTACACATCAAGTATTAGCAAAGGTATGGTCGAGCGAAGTATCTATGTGCTATAAGCCACGTAGGTGATTGAGTACGCCACTAAATCAAGGGTGTGGTGGCACACCTGCAAAAAATCAAGGCGTTGCACTTTAAACAACCAAGGTGTTGTAATCACCCAAGGGCTTGCTTACATGGGGAGTTGCCATACCTATCTTAGGCTACAGTAGCTTCGTAAAATTAACTACTTCATAAAATAGGAGCTATAGGGTTGTTAAATATTGTTAGAGGAAGCCTTACGACGGTATAGGGACCTCAGAAATGTGCAATGGGAGGAACAATAAAAGAACTTGTCGACTAGCTAGGCTGTCAGATATTAGCTAGAGCAGTGCCCTCTTAGTTTATATCACTTTAGGAGAAATTTTGGGATGACCTGCTTGCAGTTATTATTCTCATCATGGATAAAATTGAGTGCGCAATCACATAATATAACATTCACGCCTTAGCGTCCTTCAGGCAGCCAAAGTTTGATTTATAAGATCCCATTGACCACCCACCAGCTCCAATGACTTCCAACGTCTACAAGCCCAAAAGTTCCATTTGCACAACCCAACCGTTTGTAATACCCACATGGCACAACGCCGACCCAAGGGCTTCCTGGACCTTCCTGGTGGTATGTTTTCCTTCCCGAATAACACACTTAACACATACTGACTCTGTTGGTAGAACTACGAAACAAAATCTATCAGGATTGTATCCGAGATGATTATATGCGGCAGCCCGGGCTCACTCGGCTCGTTTTCGCTCCCAAACCACCACCAAAACACATGCTCATCAGCATCATCATCAGCCTGCTCCAGATGGTACCCTTTCTCGGGTGGCTGTTTACTCCTGGGTTTCCTCGACGCGACTCGGTCGGTCTCACGCAAACCTCTCGACTACTTCGTGAAGAGTATCGTCCAATATTTCTCACAGCCCTCGAAGTCGCCATCCGATTCGAAGATCTAGAGCGGTATATGTCTAATTTCCACTCCCATCCAATTCCTAGGTCATTCAAAATGAAGGGGTCCCTTCACGTTGAAATAAATATTGCTAACAATCTCCTCCCAACGGAATGCAATGTTCTGCCGCTTCTTCGACTTCGCCGCGACAACGAACTACTTTCGGTCAAATTCTTCTCATGCAAGATCCCCACTCATGCTCGCCAGTTCCGAGATCTGAACATCATCATTCGAGCTTCTAATCTCTGGAGCGCGGCAACACTTCGGTTGAAGTTCAAGGAGGTTCGCTTCTGTCCAGGAACATATCTCGACAGTGGGCGATTATCACGAGATACCATTGTGTTTGTGATTGTGGAGGAGGAAGAGGAGACATGGATGAGGTCTAGCAGTTGGACGTTAGGCACCCTTAGAGCATTCAAGGGATTTCTTCAGAGCATGCAGGTTTGGCAGCGAGAAGGGCTTGACATCTGTGTTGGAGACCTTACGTATAGGTGGATTGGAGGAGAAGATCGTTTTTATATTCAATTTAGAGGGGCGATTACGTGGGGATAAGCTATACACACAATGCTTATACACTACTGGGAGAAAAGTTTGTGTACGCTTTTCTTAGCGAAGAATCGAAGAATCTAGTTTTTAACTTAGAAAATGTTGAATGGACTTCAACGTGCGACTATACGTTCTGGTTCAGAGGTATAGAGGCATGAGAAGTGTTCTACACGTACGTGCATAGGTTGGAGTTGGGGGGGTGCAATCAGCTGGTTCTATTGTTCATGTCTAGCTTGGGATGGAAGGCCAGGAGGTTCTGGAGTGCGACCTCCTGCCAAGCCTTCGCACGGGCATCACATGATCTCATCATGTAAGGCCACACGAAGGTGAGCATTACCCCTGAGTGATTTATGTACAGACACTGGCAACTTTTTGTTTTTGAGTTACCTACCCACTCAGAGAGCTTATCTATACAATCCTTCTGTCCTAGTATCTACCTATCTAATTATAATATAAATCCCTTGCCTTTTCTCCTAGTCTATAGGTACTGTGCAGTATTATTTAGTACTCTATACTATTATATTCCTACCCTTTTCCAATTGGCTGTGCAGAGCGTGATTAAGCTTCTCTAGAGGTAGTTAGGTACTTATCTTACTAAAATAAGGTCTTAAGATAGGTTATTTACATAGAGGGGTTGTACAGCTGTTATTAGATAGTATCTATTAGTTAGTTAATAAGAATAATATAATCCAGATAGGGATTACTTACTATAATGCAATAATTACTTTCTATAATATTTTAGCCTCTATATAAATAGGGGAATATAGTCTAGGTTAGTAGAAGTAGTATATAGGAGAGAATAGCCTAATTAGAATAGGTTGTATAAGCAGGATCTCCCCTAGGATCAGCCTAATTAAGGGGTTAAGTAGGTTAAAATATACTTATTAGGACGCAGTATACAAATAGAGGTATATTAAAAGAGGGGTTAATTTATAACTATAAGATAAGGTATAAATAAAGGTCTCCTTTAAGATTAGTCTAATAGGGGGATATTTTAGGAGAGGTAGTAGTAGTAGTAAGCTTTATCTTAGGGGTGTATAAATGGAGTAGTCTAGTATATAATCCCCTCCTAATCCTCCTCTTATTCTTCTTCTCTTTATCTTCTCCTCTATATCTATATCTTATACAATCTCCTAATATTTCTTTTTACTTTTATATAGTATTAACCCCTAG